>CAUYON010203128.1:0-19803 GCA_963573935.1 Arctocebus calabarensis | reverse complement strand
ACAGAGGATAAAGGAACAAGTTCTTAGCATGACTGAATAAGTGCTTCTGATCTGACGCTGTTTTACCTTTGCCTATTACTGCTTATACTAATCAGATTTATGTTTTCCAGAAATGTCATCAAGCCACACACAATAAAGATGTTTCCAGTCTATAAACCCCTGTATCGCTCTCCCTCTGGAGAAACCCTGACTGCCCCCTTTCTATCATTGCCCAATTCAGCAGGAAGCAGTTAGATCAAGTCTTCACCCTTTTCCCCTAACAGTAGTTAGAGTTTCTACTCGGAGAGGGAGAATTGATGCAGGACAAAGCAGCCCTACAACCACCGCCTTGGCGCTGGCAGTGCTGATGCTGTGGCGGATGGAGGAACCAGCTTGCAGAAGGGCTGGACACCTGTTTGGAAGCCACTGGCGCCTTGCTGTCTCCTTCCTGTGCTCTTCTGACTGGTCAATATCATGTCAGTTTCCAGGGCCTGGTTCTTCACTGGACAGCTGGCTGTAACTGATGAAGACCCACGTCCTAAGAAGTTCCAGGAAAACAACTCCCTGGGACTATATAAACCCCTGAGCAGAGAGCTCAGGGGCAGACCTCTACTGGACTTCAGGAGAGAACAGGAGAGCTTGTTTCTCTCCAAGCAGACCTCGGCTGGACTTCAGGAGAGAACAGGAGAGCTTGTTGCTCTCCAGGCAGACCTCAGCTGGACTTTAGAGAGAGAACAGGAGAGCTTGTTCCTCTCAGAGCAGACCTCACTAGACCTTGGAGAGGGAACAGGAGAGCTTGTTCCCCTCCAACGCAGACCTTGGCTGGACCTTGGAGAGGGAGTAGAAGAGTTTGTTCCCCTCCAGGGTCCTCTTTGCCTAGAGGTTTGTTTTTTCCTCTTGTATTTCTTCTTTCTTGTAAATAAATCCTGACTTACCACCACTCTGTGGTCCGTCAATTCCTTCTTTGAATTGCTGAGACCAAGAGCCTGAAACTCCGGTATCAAGACGATGTCCACGACTGAGTCAAGGATGTGAGGGAGAACCAGAAAGGAGGCGCGGAAATGATGGCCAGTGTGCTGGAAGGAAAATCCAGAGAGAACAGCATCCTAGAAATCAAATAAGCACAGGCTGTCAAACAGCCAGGAGCGATCAACTGTGTCAGATGAATGTTGAGGACAGAGACTCTCAGTGTTTACTCTTATGACAGCAACACGAAGTTCAATGGTGATGTTGGTAGGAACACTTTCTTCTCGGAGCAAGAAAGTGTAAGTCAAAGGAAGATGGTGCAGAGCTGCTGTCCTTAAAGACTAGCTAACAATCAGGAGATGAGAGGTCAACCCCAGACATGGAGGGGCCACGACTTCAAATGCGGGTTGCTAACTTCATATTTTGGAGTAAGTGGAAACAGAATCTTACTTCAAACAGGTTCACCAACAAGAAAGCATTCTCTGAGAAATTACTGAGAGCACAATCTGGTGCCTGTAGCTGATCTTTATAGGAGATGGGTGTGCTCCGTTTGAATGTTTAAGGTAAGCTCATGAGATCAGTGAAAACATGAACACATGTGGGATGTAAAATAAATGTAAGAAATAATCCAAAGTATAACTGCCAACATTTGACCCATGTGCATGCATAAAAAACATTTTTTAAGGATAAAAAAATGATCAAAATAAGTATATTATTGAATTTAAATGTCTTGAGGTTGCTGTCATGTTATACTTTTAAAAATATCCTTTTAGATTCTACTGATCTCCTACAGAAAGCCAATTTTATTTCTGGACTGCGCATTAATTTCATTTCCCAGCATAATGAAATTCCACTGAACAATTTTATTAGCCCTGAAAAGTGATTTGATCATTTTAGGTCAGAAAATTAACATTTAGCCAGAAATACAACAAATTTCCCATTACTCTGTCTTAAAAAATAAAAAAGGTAAAGAGAGCTTTCTGGTTTTACTGCGTCTAGTGATCACTTGGGTGAAAAAGAGTGTCTGTTCCATTCCTTGCAGTGCCGAATTTCATTGCCTTTCCTTCGCTGCACTGCTTGTTAAATGTGAGCAAGTGCCTTGGACTTCATGGCAGTGTTAAGATCCTTACTTAAATTGCCTTGGAACTTGGTGGCTCCTAATTAATCTAGTCACTGCTAGACATTTTGTATGTTATTGTTCCTAGAGTTGATAGAAAACACACACATACATATTTGTGCAGCAAGGGCTGCAAATAAAGTGAAATAGGAGGAATGCATTTTTAAATGTGGCCATGTAAAATATAGCAACAGCATGCACAGAATTATAAAGGAGGAGTGCACACAGAGCGTTAGATCCCAGGCTTTCTCTGGATTTTGTTCTCTGATGGAGTTGTTGAAGGAATTTGAGCATGAAAACAGCATGTTCCTTCCACTCTAGGGGATCTTTGGAGTGTATACTGGAGGAAGCTGAGACTGTTGACAGAGAACTGAGCTAAGAGGTTATTAAAACTTTCCAGGTGAAAAAACAATGGAACCCAAGGAAACAAGGGCAATGGAGGTGATTTGTTGGATGTAACTGGATTATTGTGCATTTACCTACGCCTTCGATTTGAGAAAATGTAACAGCCCTCCTCTCCCTGCTCTAAAGTCTCCAATTTTAATATTTGTTTCCTTACTTCATTTTGGCTAGGTGTTGCAATGCATTCTGTTTCCTTCAGTTCACTAAACTGATGCTCCTCCTCATTTCCAAAGAGTGGAGCTTATTACTGATAGCAACTAGCCATTTATTCATATAATTTAATAACCTGATGATTGTCTTGGGCAACCCTGGTTCATTGTATAAATCTATTACTGTATTTCAAAATCCTAGAAAAAAGAACAGACATCAAATTCTTTCCCATGTGCTGACTCTAAGGGCCTTATTTCACTGGGCTTATCTTCTGGTAAATTTGAGATTTTACAACTTATATTTTGGAAACTGATCTGGCATAAGTTAATATGGCAGAAAGTGATGTACAGCAATTCCTGGCAGCTTATTGGCTTGCAGATTAAAGGTAGGTATTATAAATAGTCCTCGAAAAGTGTAAGCCTGAGAGCATTGCCTTGGGTGATATGTCTTGTCTGTAATTATTTAAGTAGACATGGGATTTTTAAAAATCAATTTTTTGACTATTATGTTAATGTTAAAATTTAATTGCATAACTAGATTTTAGGTTATAAAAGGCTTATCTCCTGTGCTATGTTTTGCTTAATGTACCAATAGGCAACAAAGGCCATTATTCCTCTGTAAGTGCTCTTAGCATGTGGATAAAGGCTCTCCTGTTTGCATCTTCTGTCCCTTCTCAGTGGCTGGCCCTTAGGAGTTGACCAACAAATTAGCGTTAAGATCATATACTCTCAACAGCAGTCTAATTTGGCATATTATTATGCCATAATAAAAATAACTTGATGATAATTTACATACCAAGCAAACCATTTGTTGAAGAATAGAAAGTCCCACATGTACCTGTTTGTCATTTTTCTGAGTTTCTTCTGGGTATGGTAGGCAATAATTATTGCTGGGGTCTTTTGAAGTGAGTATAACTGCTCTTAGCCTCCAGGAGTTTGCAGTTTGATAGAGGTGACAACCTTATAAATTATTATAAGGTTGTATGAAGTGTTACAATAGAGAAAGGCAAAGATTTATTAGATGTGACTAGAGGGGGCCTCATCAAGACCATTTTGATCTAGAAACATAAAAACCATACATTTGTTTTATTTCTTTTAAGAGTTAGAGGCATTCTCAAAATCATGATAAAAATTTTTAGTCTTGCTTCCCTGAGAAGTTAAATAAAATCCCAAGGAGCATGAGCAAAACACTCTGTAACATATTAGCTTAAATAACAAACATTACCTCAATAAATAATTATTAAAAACCTATTATAGGCAAGAGACTTCTTAAGAACTCAAATTTTATTACCTGCTTCTAATCCATGAGTACTTACTTATTTATAACCTAGTGTCTCACGTTCTAACTCTTCACATTCATTAATTCTAGCTTTCAACTCCTACTTTCCTCTCCTTCCCCAAATAATATTTCTCATATCATTAGTTTCAACTTTCTGTTGGAGTAGAATTAACAAGAATTCAAAAGATGTGACTTTAGGAGCAGACACACTAGTAAAAAGCTTATGTTCTCAAAAGTTTTCCAAAGCGGAAATGATAATTTGTTTTCAAGTAGAAAATGGTGGCTGAGCATTGATGAAGACCATGAAAACTCTGTATATTCAAGAGTCTCCTCCAGATCCAGCAGAGAGGGCAGGTTCTGCATAATAAGTTCTCAGTAAAGGAAGAAGTGGCTATTTGGGCAAGAAAAATTAGGAAGAATTATTAAACTTGCAACCATTGGTGATAAAGAGGGCAGAATTAATGAAAAAAATATATTTTTTTCTTTTATAAAATTTTCCCACGCTTCTTGGTAGTCACTTCAGTAGATATTAAAAAAAAGTTATGTCTACTTTCTACTATTTGGGGCAGGTAAAAGTAAGTTAGGCTTAGTCAATTATATTATTATTACATTCTTGCATGTTTTTTATTTGTTCAGAAACTTTAGCAGGGAGAAGAAAGCCTCATACACTCTCTAACAATGAATAGTTTTTCCACATATGGTGATGTGACTATTCAATGAAATAGTGCATAAAGGGAACGGAATAAGAAAAAAACTTAAAATCACATAAGAAATATAATTTCTGGTAATGGCAAAGTAACTTTAATGGAGTAACCCTCCTATAGATAATAATTTAAAACATTAAAAGAAGAAAAAGAAAAATACAACTATTTGTGGGTTGTCAAGAGAAAACATGTAGAAAAGGGAGTGAGATTTCCAAGTTGGCAGTTTAGACCCAAAGGACCCCCCATATCTCCCAGATCTCCACTGCCCCATATTAACTTGCAAGTAGTTCCAGCTGCAGAGACCTGCTGCCTTAGATAGAGTTCAAGCTGGCAAAACAATGACAAAGCTATAGGGAAGTACCCACAAGAGGAGAGAGCTATAGAGAATGTGAACTCCATGATCTGCTAATAAAATTTACCTACGTTCTTAACTGACTGATAAAGTATATTTGCATGGGGGAGGTTTTGGAGGGAATTCTATGAGACCACACAGCAGTTAGAACCAGAAGAGCTAAAAGGAGACTTCAGCTGTTTTCTACCACAGGAAAACCAGAGTCTGACTTTGAGTCCAGTCAAATTAACCATTTTTCTAGACCAAAAATCATTATTTAGAAGAATATGAAATATTCAAGAGTCTTATTTAGATTCCATAAAAAATCACTTGCATGTTAACAGAAAGGAAAATATTATCCATACTCAAGAAAAAATAACAGTCAATAGAAACTGGCCCTGAGATGACCCAGATGTTACAGTTGTCAGAAAATAACACTGAAAGTAACTACTATAAGTATGTTCAAGAACTTATGGAAGTCATACATATAATAAAAAAATGGATAATCTTAGCAGATTAATAGAAGCTACAAAGAAAAACAACAAATAGAAATTCTAAAGCTAGAAAATTCAGTAACTAAAGTAAAGATTTTACTGGAACAGTTTAACAGCAGAAGAAGCTAGTGAACTTGAAGACATTAAAATAAAATATCTGATGTAAAATATGGAAAGAAAAAAGTGAGGAAATATGAACAGAACTGTAGAGCCATGTGAGACTACCAACCATTGTAACATATATGTAATTGATTCTCAGAAGGAGAGACAAGCAAGATCTTTTAAAATGATTGACCTTTTCAAATTAAGTGAAGGGCATCAATTTACATATTATTTTATGTTAAATTAGACTTAAGCAAGATAAATACAAAGAAAACACCAGGAACATCATAGCCAAGCTGCTGAAATCTAAAGAAAAAAAGATGACCTTGAAAGCCACCAGAGAAAACTGTCACATCACACACAGGAAACAGTGATACATGTGGTGTCCAGCTTCTCATCAGAAACAATAGAGGACAAAAGTAAATAGAATGCATCTTTAAAATACTAGAAGACAAACATTACCAACACAGAGTTCTACATTCAGCAAAAACATGAATTCTACATCCTTCAAAAACAAAGATGAAATAAAGACATTTTCAATATGTTCAACTCTTAGATATCACCGAAAAATTTAGAAAGACATTTTTTGGTAAAAATAAGCTAAAGAAATTTGTTATAAGCAGATCTGGCAACAAAAGGGTAAGTGATCCCATCTCAGGGTGGGAGAGGCAAATTTTTTAAAGAAATTATCACATTAGGCTTGTCGCCTAAGTTAGCAGCAGGCAGAGAATTGTTTTCACCTTATTTTTCTCCATATAATTTTTGGCACCATTATATTTATACAGAGAAAAATATTTTAAAGCTACAGTAAAACTAATCAGATTTAATGGAAGTCAACAGTTTGAAGTTTTGGCTAAATATCCATGTTTTCATCCAAGAAGTATTTATGGCTCAGTGCCTATGGCTCAGCAGCTAGGGTGCCAGCCACATACACCAGAGCTGGCAGGTTCGAACCCAGCCCGGGCCTGCCAAACACCAGTGATAACTACAACCAAAAATAGCCAGGCAGCGTGGCAGGCACCTGTAGTTCCAGCTACTTGGGAGGCTAAAGCAAGAGAATCACGAAGCCCAAGAGTTTGAGGTTGCTGTGAGCTGTAACGCTATGGCACTATACCAGGGCGACATAGAGAGACTCTGTCTCAAAAAAAAAAAAAAGGTATTTATTACAGAAATAATTCACACATTAAAAACTATTTGTGAAAATTAAAAAGTAGGATAAAAAACTAATCATAGTCCTATGACCACTATTAACATTTTTAATTACTTCCTTTTATTTACGAAATAAATATTTGGCATGTATAATTTGAAAAATTTAACATCTTCTGCATCATTTTTAATAATTTCTACAAATTAACAATTAGAATTCACCCTTATAACAAAGGCCACAGAAAGTGTCTATTGCTACTTCTTTTTTTTTTAGGACTAATTTTCTTTACTATGAATGTCATAAGAAACAAATCAAAAAATCTCAGACTCAGCCTTTTATACTTGGCTCTCAAAATCTTAATAATCTCTTGATTAATTCCCCACTTCTTTCTAATTCTCTGCCTTGTGCATGAATCTTTCTTTCATTAAGTAGTTACTGAATAAAGACTTGTTTATTTATTTATTAAAGGTTTTAAAAGAAAACATACTCTTGGGGTTAAGAGATTTAATGAAAGATTAAATTTAAAAGTAAGCCATAAATAAACCAAGTTTTTTCTTTAAAAGGAAAAGGTAGCTGGCAGGAACTGTTGCATATATTATACTAAATATTAAAGGGTCATATCACACTGTGCCCAAGATTTGACTTTGTGTTTTATTAAAGCAAAATTGCTAAGAAATATCAAAGAAAATATAGCTCTAAGTGCAAAATAATTTGTTTCCAACTGATCAAATTTTAAAATTGGGAGAAATTAGTAGAATCAGAATCCAAGTTTGTGAGCATATGGGCAATTTAATTTTATTAAAACCTAAATACAAAAACTGAGTCAGGGCTGAATAATTAAATGCTATGCACCATGTTTTAGTAACAGCTATGTAGACCTTCTATCATTGCACTATTCAAATAAATTTCAAGCAAAATTTTAGTTGAAACACTGAATTTAAAAAAAAAAGGTACCCACAATTCTACCACCCTAAAAATTAATAGATTTTTATACTAGTTAAAGTATATAAATTTTAGAACTGGGTAAAGCTACCTCTTAAACACATAGAACTTAAAAAGCCCCGTAGACAGTTCTTAATGTGTCATCATCATGAACGTACTGAGTAATAAATGAATATGTATTTCATTCCCTTTTCCTACAACTATATTCCTTTAGAAATTTGCTAACTTAAAATTACCAATTTCTTTTTCATTGATAGATGGTCTTGTTTATTTGTTGGCATACGCCAACACAAGCACACACTCACAGACACACACACACAATACAGCCTTTATTAATGTGCCAAATATTTTGATCTTCTTGTTTGCTAAGTTTCCTCAATCCACATCATACCCTCTCTGATTAACTGAGTCTTTCAGACTTGCCCCAATAACAGGACAACAAGCACACTCCATTTGTCCCACTTTTAGAAAACTGTTCCCTTCTGGCCCCACCTAATTAACTTTTTCTTTCTTCAGCTGTCAGTTCAAATGTCACTTCCTCCAGGAGGGTTTCCCAGCCCTCCCTGGCTAAGTGAAACTCCCCTATAACAGGCTTTCCCATTAATGTGCATTTGTCCTTCACTGTACTCACTGTTGCATATATACTGTGGTTCTTGTGTTTAATTAATTAATTTCACAGAAATAAAAAGCTTCAAAGAGGAAGGAATCATGTCACATTTTTTACTTATCAATATATTACAAGAACCTAGCTGAGTACTGAACATAGATTGGACTACCAACAAACATATATTAAAGGACAGTAAAAAAAGAAAGGAAGAGAAGAAAATGTATCACGTGTCGCACATGACCTCATAATTCGCAGAAGAATGATTTAAATGGCCTCATTTGGTGACCTGAAAGATAATTAATTTGTAAATAAAATACCTTAGAGTATTTTATAAATACTTTATATTTTATATTATATAAAATATAGATATTTTATAAATACTCCAATAATGAAATAAAATACAGTGTTTTCATTTCTTCCTTATTATTAGTCTTTCCTTGCAAATGGAGGCTTATAGCTCTAATCTTGGTTCTTTTCTTTTCTTTTCTTTTTTTATTTTGCCCCAGAGAAGAAAAGCCATATATCTTAGGTCAGGTTCCCTTCAAAAGCAGAGTGTAATCTACTAGTAAATTATGTGCAAACAGAAGATGACCTCACAGGGTAAAAGTGAGGCACTTAGGTAAAGTGAGACAGAGAAAGAGTAAGAGCCAACCTAGGTGTATGGAGCTGGATCAGAACCATGCCAGCTGTGGCCCCATACCACTTGCCCCTTCTGAGCAGCTACATAGTGTCTCTCATAAATGCCCACTCATTTCCACTGATGGAGAGTTTCATTGAGTGAGATGAGATCCTCTCCACTTGCAGGCTATATGGACCTTGGTCAAAGGCAGAAGGAGAAATAAGTAAAGTCAAAGGCAGAAAGAGAAATAAGTAAAGCCACAGAGCAAAAAGTGAAAGATACTCAGCATAGCTTGAAGTAGCAAAGTCACACAACTGAATCAAAGCCTTGCTATAGTGTTTACCAGAGCCATAGTCCAAATTAGAAAAGAGTCTTGCAAGGATGTGAACTGGGACCCCAGGAAGCATGTGATATACTTTGTGAAAATCAATTAGTGTCATCCCAAAGCAATGATTCAATAACACAATAGTACCTAATTTATCACTTTCACCAAGTTTCAATGAATCTTAATATGCCTCAGAACACTGAGTGGAAAGCAAGCAAAAGAACCAATTCTAGATATTCTCCAACTTCCAGTTGATTTGTCCCAAAAAAGTCAGTGGTTTCTAAAATGTTACCTGGAATGGTTAATCACTTAAAAATAACATTATATATAATCATTCATCTTGACTACTCATCTATAACTAAGCAGACTTAACAAAAATTCTAGCCCGATCTACAAAAGTAGAGTTAATTCAGATCCTATGTCTCTAACAATATACTTCAGGTATGATATCAATTAAATACACCTCTGTGAATTGGTTAAGAAATATATTCTGAGTCTCATCCATACACTAATAAGAAAAGAGGTTGATATACTACTCACTTAGATTTATATGACAGTAAGTCAGTCCCTATCAGTTGCTTATTAGAGCAAGCATTTGAAAAATAAAAAATAGTTGCTTCTAAAAGAAGGAGATCATACATTTCACTCCATATATGTAGCATTTATTTATAAGTTAGGACGATTTGTAAGTAATGGAGTTCTTGTGTACAGAAGAGAGCCTTACTTTCCCATATACACACACGAGTGTGTGTGTGTGTGTGCGCTACTGTATGTGAATCACTTGCAAAAGAAAGAAAAGTTTTGTCAATATATACTGTTTAGATATTGGCTGTTTGAATCATCAGCCTTCACTGTTGCTAAGATCTATCCCAAAAGGATAATAGACAAACTATCTTAATGTAAATGGCACAGAATGTAATTGCAGAACAGAATCTGGCCTGTTTTTACAATGGTACTTTTCTTAATGGGTTTGGAGTTAGCTGTACTGCCTAAAAGCGTATAGGCTGGGATTACTAACTCAGTTAGTAATGATCTTGGATCCTTGTACATCTATTTATGTAATCAGTGAAACTCATGCCCCACTTCAGTTGATAGTTTCGGTGAAATGGTCCACAGTAGACCAACACTACCATAAGAACAATTAGAAAAGCCAGATATAAAGGGAAAAGAAGTGACAAAAAGTATTGTAGAACTTTTGACAATGTGAAGATTCCGGATGGAGGAGGCATCAAAGGGGTGAGCTAACTTTTAAGGTTTCTTCCACTACTCCTGTGGAATGAAAGGTAGGGTCAACTGCCAACCTGGAAACACAGCAAGAGACTAACAAAATGAACTTTGCCTGAGCTCTTCAGAGAAACCAGCAGGGATTTTGGTAGTCTTAAAAAGCTGAAGAGACAAAATAAGAGACGTGAGGGACCAAGACCCCAATAAGAAGTAAACAGTAGAACACCCAGCTGACATATGCCTGATTTTGCTCATATGACATTTGCTAAAGCCTATAGTTGCATATAGGATTGGAGGCGAAGACACTAAGAATGAACCTTCTGAAAAGAGAGCAGTATTCCCAGAAGTCTTGCCCTGGTCTGTGTTCAGGACCTGTCAATGAACCAGTAGGGGGCTTTGGATACCTATGTCTTGTCAGCTGAGTACTCCAGAAGGGCATGAAGTCTACCAACACTTGACTCAGTACAGCCATTGATGGGATTACAATTGGCCACCTGCCCATTGCATCTGTCTAGAAGAGGAAATGTTGACAACCCTATAGAGAAGGGTAGAGCCTTTATGATTTTTATACACCATAACTAAAATCAGGAGTAAAGAGAGAGACAAAAAAGAGGCTCAACAATGTAGTTAGTGACATTAGTAGACAAAAATTGTAAAGTAATCTTGATAAATATAATCTAAGCGATAAAGAATAATTGGAGAGGCTCGGCACCCGTGGTTCATGTGGCTCAGGTGCCAGCCACATACACCTGAGCTGGAGGTTTGAATCCAGCCTGGGCCCGCCAAACAACAATGATGGGCTGCATCCAAAAAAATAGCCCAGCATTGTGGCAGGTGCCTATAGTCCCAGCTACTTGGGAGACAGAGGCAGGAGAACTGCTTGAGCCCAGGAGTTGAAGGTTGCTGTGAGCTGTGATGCCACAGCACTCTACCCAGGGTGATAGCTTGAGGAGAAGGAGGAGGAGGAGGAAGAGGAGGAGAAGAAGGAGAAGAAGGAGAAGAAGAAGAAGAAGAAGAAGAAGAAGAAGGAGGAGGAGGAGGAGGAGGAAACGAAGAAGAAGAAGAAGACGAAGACGAAGACGAAGACGAAGACGAAGACGAAGAAGAAGAAGAAGAAGAAGAAGAAGAAGAAGAAGAAGAAGAAGAAGAAGAATTGCAGAAAGTACATAAATTGGGATTTATAAAAAAGAACTGAAGGCACATTTGAAAAAAGAAAAGAAATATAATAATTAGGGTAATAATGCACCGATGAGCTTGACAGCAAAATAACCATAGTAGTAAACTGAAGAAAGGTCAAAAAACATATTCAAATGAGCACAGAGGGAAAAATGAATATAGAATAGTGAAATAAGTATAAAAGGCATCTTGAGTATGAAAAACCATCTATGTAACTGAGATCTCAGAAAAAGACACACTATATATAAAGTAGAGAGCTATATATGAGCAGAGACATGTATAAAGAGATAGTAGTCAAGAATTCACCAATAAATTTCCCCTGATGAAAGATATCAATCCACAAATCCAAGAAACTCTCCAAACTCTAAGGAAGAATACAAAGCAAAGTAAAACTAAGGAAAATAAATACAAATGATAACTCATAAAATCAGCCAGAGACAGACACATTACCTTAGAAAAAAACAATATGACTGGCAAATCTAACAGAAACTAGAAAAAAAAAAAAAACAAGTATTGAAAATAATAACTGCCAAATAAAAATTCTATACTAAGATCAAATATTCTTTTAAAATTTCAGCTGCATAAAAATATTTTCAGATGCACAAAAATGAGTGAAATTGGTGCTAGAAATTTTTCAGTAAAAAACATAAATGAGTACATGTTTTATAATATTTATGAATAAATTATGAGAAATGAATTGGCAAGAATGCCTGTAATTAAAATTACCAGATGTTAAAATAGAAATTACAAACTAGGTTCACCCCTATCAACCTACCTCTGAGACTAATTATATGTTAAAAAAGTTAAGTTCACTAATAGATAATAATTGTCAGATGGTTCTTTCCATTTCTTCCAACTCCTCTTTATATGTTAGTCCATTTGCTATGTACTATTTCTTTCCAGAAAGGCAAGGCAGATATTATCATCCTTATTTTATGTTAAATGAAGCTAATATTTGTAGAGACTCAGAAACTTCTCCTACATGTCAAAGCCAAAACTGGAGCACATATCTCCTTAGTACTCATCATTTAGACTCTAGGAAGTAGAAAATGAATTAATGATAGCCCAAAAGAGTCCATTAAGTTGCAAAAGTGCTTGATACAAAGCAAAGAGATAACTATAGCTTCAAGAGAATTTGTCTTAAAATGTCTTTAATATTTTTAATGTTCTATCAACATCATTTTAACCCTCTAAATAAGATATGATCACACTTGTAAATATTTTCAACAATTCTGTAACTGTTGGCTTTCACACTTAGCTTGTAATTAAAGAAGATGAGATGACAAAACCTTTCGGCTAAGGTTTTTACTAACCAATTTCCATATCAAAGACCTACATAAAAGTTAAAACTGCAATGTTTCATGATCCATAAAACATCCTTAAGCTAGAAAGTGAATTACACCATGAAAAAGCCTATCAACCAATTGAGTTCAAGATATAATTTTGCCTCCAGAAGGCAAAGAAAATTTCACTGTATCACAGAGGTCCTAAAGTATTTGTTAAATGACACAACTGGAAACTGAAAGCAAGAGGCCATCAAACGATATAAACTTATTCTTTATACATAATCTTTTCATGGAAATTTTGTAGGGTATCAACAATGCATTTTTCTATGACTTTGAACTATCACTTTGCTACTCTAGGCTGTGGCTTTGCTTCTGCCCTGTAATGCAACTTCCTTTTTCCTCATCTTTCCTAGTTAATAGTCCTTTTGCAACAAAATAGCCAAAGTATTTGTGAAATATATTAAAGAACATTATAAGAATAATCTCTAGTTCAAGGACATTATTTTACTCCATATGCTTTTAACAATAATATACTATCCATCAAATACATCAAATTACATCTATTTATAAGATGCTTATGCTTTCTGAGGACTTTCCTCACATATTCTAGTGCAAGTAGTGAAGTACTGTGAGTACTTTTTACCTTTTGGATAAAATGTATTTGAAATAAAATTATAGATTTCAAATACAAAATGTAATCTGTTCTTCTTAATCTACGTTTTCATGTATCATATAAAGAAGGTAAAAGCATTACATTTTTTAAAGTAACATCATTTGCCAAAAACCATGAGCCAAATACCATAGTTCCTCCTACTGATCATTGCTAGCGTCTGCTCAGAATTATCCACTTATTTTATGTAAGTGCATATTTTTATGTTGTGTACACTCCATCACACAAGCGCGTCAGCAGACTTATGTTCCCTGGGCTAGTTTCAAAAAGAGATTTTGCTATTGCAGTATTTGAGGAAAGCAGTCAAACATGAGCAACAGGTTCTCTCAGAACCTTAACGTAAAACCTCAAATAGCTTTACTATAAAGAGATTAGTACAATGAAGTTAGAACAAAATAAAACTTTCAAAGAAACAGTTAGAGACTTTTGTGTTGAGGAGTCAAGAAACAAATAATAAAACAAAAATTTCCGAATCACAGGAGAAAATGTCGCTTCTAACCCCAGAAGTCCTGGCTAAAAATGAACCTCTTTGCTGGTACCACTGGTCTCTCAACCCAGCATACATAAACAAACATTTAATCCTGCACCACCCAGGAGACAAAAACGTGTAAAAGCTACACTGAGCTTTCCTACAATCAAAACTGATTAAGCACCCTCTGATAGTCCTACCACTCTATCTGCAAGACCTCCCTCTATTATCTCACCCAGTTCCTTTTTTATTTCCACCACATTTATTATTCCAGTATTGTTCAACAATGTCTATTCTGAAAATACCTCGAACTTTACCAAAAGAGCAATCATTAATCAAGAAAATATATTTTGATCCTCTGTCTTAGAAAAGCTTCCTTAGGATTATCTATCTTTGAAGGAAACAAGCACAATATAAAACACCAGTAAGCCTCTTTTAATTAAAATAAAACGAGTCTTTGAATTATAACAGTGTTATTTTCCTATGCCCTGGCATTAGTGCTGGAATATAAAATTTGTATACCAAGAATCTCCTTATTAATGTTCAGGGATTATTTATTATACACTAAAGTCATGAATATGAAATAGCTCTTAAAATTTTAAATACGTATTTTGTATTGTACTGGATAAAAACTCAAAAGAAAAGTGACCTCAAAGTAGCAAACTTTCGCTTCTTTCCATCTTTATCACAAAACATTTCTTTTGGAAATAAGTTGATATTAAAAACAAATACTCAATAGATAACCCCACTTCCAGGGGATCTGAAAATTGGTCTCTTCTCAAATGTAAGAAATCCATCGAAAAAACCTGTGTCCAGGAAGTAGGAAAGCTGGAGGCAGGGATATTGGTGAGTATAAACGGCACTTACAGAAGTACAACTCAAATCTAAGGTACCTGGGCAGGTTTGGAATCTTTTCTTTAAACCCACAGTGCTCTGTAATAGAAAAGATACTGATCTCTGAAATGTTTAACAAGCAAACCTTTTCCGGAACTACTGGATAACAAAAGGAATTGCCAGGGAAACGCAGGCTCTCTAGTTAGCTCTTGGACATGCGTCTGATTCCATCCACCTGCCACAAATAATCCCCAAGACAAGCGCTTCAGAAACAAGGGGGGGGGGGGACAAGAGTGAATCTTCCTAAGTTTCCAGTTTCCCTGACACCACTTGGGGGTAGAACTTAGGTGTCTCTCTGTCTCGACCGGCCACTTCTCTTCTTGAACATCCATAAGCTCCAAGCTCCAGATAACTGTGACACTCACCCGTGAGCGCTGGACCCTTCCGCCGTCTTAAGTCCCAGCTCTCAGACCTGCCTGCCGGAGGAACACAATGACATATTTCCCACCGGGCTGGCAGTTTCAGGGAACCGGAATTGGCCCCAATAGTTGCAGTGAGCCTGACTTAGGTTTGAGCGCTAAACCCCAGACAAAGGCTGCCCTCGGTCTTCCGTGGTGTGCGCACTCCCTTGGTTATCTGTGACTGTCCCCCTCAAGCCCACACAAGGAGCACACGAGCCTATGAAGAGTCTGTCATCGCCTCGGCACTTTCCGAGGGGTGCGGCTGGGTATCACGCTGGTGCAAACAGCGCGTGGCGCTTTGGGGGCCGGGCAGAAACGACCGGCGCGCAGCGCGGGAGCTTGGGGCCAAGAGGCAAGCACCCCAGACCGCCGCTGGAGCAGCCTCCGCTCACCAGAGCGGCGCCTGCAGGGCGAGCCCGCCGCCTACGGGTTAGGTCGCGACACCCTTCCGGAGCTCCCAGCCAGGAGTATTGGCTCTCCTGCCCACCCGCTGCGCAAAGGCACCTGCTACCTACGCGCCAGGGCTACTTCTGTGCCAAGTCCCTTTCGGGGACAGTAACAACCGCCCAGGACGAAGAGCCGAGGAGCGTGCGAATCCTCAGTAAGGCTGACCGAATGATCTCTGCAGTCACTTACCGGTGGAGGGTGAAGTGGCTCAGGCGGCCGCCAGGCTGCGCGCGGCTGGCACCCCGGCGCGCGGGCATTCTTCCTTCCTTTGTCAGCAGCGGCTGGAGCGCTCCTCTCCAGCTGGCGGGTGAGCTGCCGGGTGGCAGACAGCCCGGCTCTGGCTCCGCTTGCCAGCCCTCTCCCTTTCTCTGCTCCCCTCCCCTTCTCCGTCCCCCTCTCGGAGCCGGCATTCATTCGGCTCCCATGATGTCATCCGGTGGAAATCTGCCATGCTCAAAGCCTGGAATAATCCAGCGCTCACGCGGGGAACGTAAAGCGGGCGGAGGTGGCAGTAGAGCCTCTAGGAGTTCCCAGAACCTGGCATAGACAGGTTAACTGGAGTCAAGGACAGGACAGAGGAGGGGTCGGCAGAAAGGTGGCCAGAGGGTGTGTGTGGGCTGGGTGGGTGCGGTGGGGAATGGGTCCGGAATGCTCGCTGCTGCAAAGGTTCCTAAATCAGTATTTAGCCAGACCGCAGATGCCAGCGGAAAGTAGAAAGTTTTTCTGGCTTCTCAGCAGCTTAAGCGCCCCATAGACATGATGGACACCTGTGCTGCGGCCAGAACGACTAGAACCCTTGAATCCTCCGGGCCCCAGTCTCAATGAGAAAGTTTAGGGTGTCTGGCCAGTGACAGCCTCAATCACGAGCCGTTAAGTGATACAGAAATTCGTGTTTTGGTCATGGGGGATGAAAGAGTCTGAGGCAAAACATCAGGAACATAGGTGCGCGATGATCTGAGATTTACAAACCAAAAAGACTTCTGCTTCCAGGTAAGACAGCACCAGCAGAAACACTTTCTGGTCCTTCCAGCAAATACTATTGCACACTCTACAAGGGACTCCCTCATGGCTTAGCCAAGGACTGCCATGACTCATGAAACTATTTAAATCACAGGAGGTTTATTGAAAGTCATAAAATGTGTGATGACTTTTGCTCAAGATTGTTTATAATGTCGATAGAAGTTGCGTTAGAGCAAAAGGGGTAGATAGCGTCAGGATTTGGGGGGGCGACAGAGTCTCACTTTGTTGCCCTTGATAGAGTGCTCTAACGTCATAGCTCACAGCAACCTCAAACTCCTGGCCTTGACCAATTCTCTTGCCTCAGCCTTCTGAGTAGTTGGGACTACAGGTGCCTGATACACGGCCAGGTCTCATTCTGGCTCAGGCTGGTTTCGAACTTGTGAACTCAGGCAGTCCATCCGCCTCAGCTTCCCAAGTGCTGGGATTACAGGCGTGAACCACTGCGCCTGGCTTAGCCTCAGGATTTTTGAAGAGCTCGCCCATGTTGTTAGAAACACACAGACACATCAGATCTGAGCTCCAACCCTACCTGCATGCAGAGCAGCTTCATATCAAAAACGCCGCTGTTCGGAGACCAGATTCTAGCAGCTGTTTGTGCTTTACTCAATCCATGCTTTAAAGAGCATTTTGACTTTCCTTAATTACCTACCACCTCTCACCCCTGGAAGAAGGTAAGTCTGCAGAGGAGAGCACCTCAGTCAATGCCGAACTGAGTGTATGCAGGCTCAGCTGCTGCATTCATCCACCATCATCCTTTGCAGGTAGGGAGATTAGGAATAACTTTATCAATAACATGAGCACAATTAGAAACACCTTAATCTTCAGGAATACAAAGAGAAAAATATATAAAAATAAAAACAAGTTGAGGATTACTCATTTAGATAGGCTTGTTAATGCATAATAAAATTGTTAAATCCAGTGAGACTTTTCCAAGGAAAAGTCAGAAATTATTTTTCAAAACAAAATATCAAAAAAGTTGTTATGCATATACCTTGGAAATAATGGGGGAAAAACAAAATTGTTCATTGTGTTTATTTTCAAATTAAAATATTTTAGGTATCACTAGTAATATAGCATATATTGTTTATATCAGGTTATTAAGAAGGCAACATTAGTAAGTTTAACAGTTGATATCACTGACATTTCACTTTGCATTTATCTTATTTTTATTGTGAGGGTATATCAAACAAATTTTTCAAACAAATTTTTGTCTTATGATTATCTTTCAAACTTTTTTTAAAGCAATTTTTATGAAACCATGGGTAAGTCAAAAATTTCTGTTATTTTCGAATATGAGTTCCATCATGGAACCAATTCAGTGCAGACAGCTCGAAATATCAACAAAGTATTTAGGAAGGATGTGGCTAGTGAATACACAAGTACATCGATGGTTTCAGAGGTTCTGTTCTGGTGAATTTAATCTTGAAAATTAGTCACATGGGCAATGTGAGACCAAGGTGGATAATGATGAGCTGAAAGCTATAGTGGAAGTGAATCCATCTCAACCTACGTGTAAATTTACAGCAAAATTTGACATTACTATTCCAACAATTTAGGGATATTTGAAATCAATCAACAAGGTCAACAAGGTGGATAGATAGGTACTTGCATTAGTTAAATCAACATGAGAAGAGAAATTGTCTGCAAGTTTGTGTTTCTTTGTTGTCACAACACAAAGGTGAACCATTTCTACACCAAAGGTGAATCATTGCTACATATGATGAAAAATGGATTCTTTTTGACAGTTGCAAGCATTCAGCACAATGGTTTGATGAAGATGAAATCCTGAAACATAGTCCAAAAACAAATATTCATTAAAACAAGCTAATGGTGCCTGTTTGGTGGTCAAGAGCTGGTATTATTTACTACAGCTTCATGAAACCTGGTCAATCAATTATAGTGTATGTCTACTGGAACCAATTGGGTGACATGATGAGGATGCTGTGATTAAGCAGCCAAGATGGTCAATAGAGACAGGCTAATCTTCTTGCAAGACAATGCTCCACAACATGGCACACAAACAACGTTGCTCCAACTACACAGGCTGGACTTGGAAACTCTGTCATCCACCATGTTCACCAGACATTGAATCCACTGACAACCACTGCATCTAGACTTTGGACCACTTCTTATAAGGGAAAATATTCAATTCTCAACAACCTGTGGAAAGTGCTTTCTGTGTGACTTTATCTCAGCTCGCTCTCCAGGTTCTTTGCTGCCGGCATACAGAAGTTGCTATTAAGATGGCAAAACTGTGTCAATAGTTTAGGCACATACCTTGATTAATTGTACTGCTTCTTGTTTGAAATATAATCAGCTAAACTGTTGGTTTGAAATTGGGCGTTTCATATTTAATGACCTAATATCTTAGAAATCCGTATGTATATATTTGGAACCCTTGCTGTTTTATCTTTAGTTAATTTTTTTAATTTAAAGAAGTCACAATTTTCCTCCAAAGTATAAAGAAGAACACATAAAATGAACAAACTACTTTTAGAAACACTTTTAAATACCAAAATAATGAAGATTCTTTAAAATTAGGTCAAATGGTAAATAAACTAGGTGACTAAGAGAGGTAAGAGTTTGGGAATGAAAGTAATGGCAGTATTTGAGAATAAGAACACCACCTAAATGCTTGGGGAAAAGTAATTAGAACTGCTAATGATGTGGTTCAAAATATATCATAAGGTCAAGTTGTAAACCCTCCCTCCTCGATTGATTCTTTGATGCCCCATCTATCTTCATTGCCTCTGCTTATCTTGTTCTCTAGCATTCTCTGGACTAATTCATAAGAAGGGAATCAAGAAGAAGGTCATCATTAACACATCTGGGGAATTTCATAACTATAAAGATCAGAAAATTTAGCCTTCGGGGCTTTTTGGTTTTTGGTTCTTTTTTTTTTTTGTAAGACAGAATTTATTCACAGAAAAGAAAGAAAAGAATACAGAAAACATTAAGGCATCTGTTAGAAGGAGAAAATTCTAGTGGGGAGAGAGAAGCTCTCTCCGTTTCTCTCCCAGTCTTTCTCCATCTCCTCCTTTAGGCCTTTAGTC
>CAUYON010203127.1:0-103437 GCA_963573935.1 Arctocebus calabarensis | reverse complement strand
TTTTTTTTTGTAGAGACAGAGTCTCACTTTATCGCCCTGGGTAGAGTGCCGTGGCGTCACACAGCTCACAGCAACCTCCAGCTCTTGGGCTTAAGTGATTCTCTTGCCTCAGCCTCCCTAGTAGCTGGGACTACAGGCGCCTGCCACAGCGCCCGGCTATTTTTTTGTTTTGCAGTTCGGCTGAGGCCGGGCTTGAACCCGCCACCTTTGGTATATGGGGCCGGCGCCCTACTCGCTGAGCCACAGGAGCCGCCCACATTTCACTTTCAAATACAAATGGTGCTCAATTTATGGGGTTACATCCTGAGAAAGCCATTGTAAGTTGATAAGATCATAAGTCAAAAATGTATTTAATAGATTGTGGCCTGGCCTGGTCTACCTTAAATGTGCTTAGAGTGTGCATGCTGACCTGCACTTCGGCAAGACTACCTCATGCTGGGCCCATGTCACAGCAAAGTGCTGAGGACCTCATGGGACTTTTTGAACAGCCCACTGGGGAATGGAGTGGCCATGCAGGGACCCAATGTTCAGTTTCCACTGACTGTGTACAGCCTCCCCACTGAGCAAAGCATCGCTATAGTTGGGGCTCATCTCTATCATGTTAGATTCTGGAAAAAGGGAAGGAGAAAGATATCCCTTTAGTGCTAAGTGGGGATTGAGAGAGGGATGCCTGGACACCAGCCAGGAGGTGGTAGTTTTGTCCCAGTGATGGGGGCCAGAAAGGACAGTTTCCAAATGAATTAGGAGGCATGTGGCTTTTCAGATTCAGAGGTGAGCAAGACAGGGTCGTGTAGTTGATGTGACTGTAAGGGAAGAGACAGTGAGGGGACAGGCAAGGAGGGAGAGGAACAGCAGGTTCAGAATTTGGAAGGTGAATTAGGAGGTCAGGCCCAGGCCTGCTAACTTTGCACTGGACCCTGTGAGCACCAGTGGGCTGAGCACAGAAGCCCTGGGTACAGTCACTGAGCCCCAGAAGGATAAAGCCCAAGAGCATGTGGGTGACCCAGGTGGGGCCAAGGCCTTGGCCTAGGGAGTTTGGCAGGTGGGATGGACATGCAGGAGCAGGAGCCAGGCGGTAGGGGGCTGAGGAGGGTAGCTGGGAGACCCCACAGGAGGACATTGGCCTGGGAGTCCCCTGCATGCTGATGGCCCCTGAGGCTGGGCGAGGATGTGAACTCAGTCAGGAAGAGACTGGGGGCAAGGAGATGGGGGACCCACTTCAGGCTATAACAGATTGACACAAGGATCCCTTCAGCAAAGACAGCCTGGGAAGAGCCCAGCTGCAGTGTGGGCTTTGCACCCATGCCCCAGAAGGTGTGTCCTTGCTCCCAGAGCAGGGACACTTTCTGCTCTTGGAGGATCTTGGGGTGCTAGACCGCAATACCATGAGCCACAGACAGGAAGACAACTCCCCTGTGAGCCAGTCCCTGAAGCTGTTGGATGCCACCCCTCTGCTGCCACCAAGTGGCTGTGATGGGCCTGAGAACCAGGGGCTCTGTGCTGATAGCAGTGGCTGAATAGCTCTGGTGACACAAAGGTCCTCATCTTCAGAGGCTACTTCTCAGGCCTCTCCCTTGGATGTCCTTCCTCATCTGGGTGCTAGAGAAGTTGCCAATAGCCCCCACCTGCTGTGAACTCAGCTGAGCTTCAGGCTTCCTGTGCCTCCTGGGTACAACCCCAAGGGCCCCCCTCTGGCTGTGGTCATCTGCACCTGTAAGTACTGTGCCAGGCTTGACCAGGCCCCATGGGCCCTCCTGCCAGCTGCCTGTACCCAGAACTTTGCTGGGCCCTCTCTGCTACCTCCTTGGCCCCCAACCGAGCCCTGTCACTAGGGTCTACCACCTAGATTCTCTAAGTCATCCTCAAGCCAGAAGAAGCTGTCTCTGTTCCCTGAGTCCCTTTGCCAAGGCTTCTTGTGGGTGAACACAGCCCTCTTCCACTCTGTGCCTCAGTTTCTCCATGATCCAACAGAGGAACTTGGTGGCTCCTGAAGGGAAGGGCCAGAGCCTGTGTCCACCAGGGGTGGCCCTTCCCTGCCTCACTAGCATGTTCTGCTCTCCTGGCTCAGCTGAATGCAGTGGCTCACCCCTGTCTGCCTGCCAGCCTGTGCCACCAGCAGAATGCTCTCCCCTCCTCTGCTGCTATCCAGGGTCCCCCAGGCCAGGCTCAAGGTGCTCCCTCTTGGAATGCTGGCTGCCATGTTGACAATTTGGATGCACCATAAACTGTGTTGTGAATTGAGTGCTGTTGGCATGTGGCCCAATGCATGAATGCCTGTGTCCTGAAGGAGAGCCTGGGGGCTGCTCCCCCAGGGTCCACTTGCACCCCCAGAACAGTTTCTACAAATGGGAGTTCACAGGCTAACTGGCAGGAACAAAGGGGTTCTGCTTCTGACACAAGGTAGGTGCCACTGGAGAGACCCTGTTCAGGTAGCATGCACCTCCATGCCTTACACATGCCTTCTAGTGCCTGCTATCCTTCAGACTCGCGCTCTCTTGAGGGTTTGTCATCTTTAAAGACCAAGAAAATGTCCTACAATTGTCAAGGCCATGACTGGCCTAATTTGTCCTCCTTTGCTCTGATCTTGTATTTGCCTCTGTTGCAGCTGTGAATCTGTCCGGGAGACATCACCCATACAAAGATGCTTCTGCAATCTCTCTCCATCCAGGATCTTTGCTTTGTGCCATGCATTCCTATAGCCATTTGCCTGCCCACTTGTCATGTCTACAGGGATGCCCTGAACCTCATGTGGCTCCAACCAAACCCTCAACTGGGAACTGCCTACCCTGTCCCCCTAACCTGTACCCTTTCAGGCTCCACCACCCCGTCCAGCCCATCAGCCCTGCAGGGATCAGCTGCCAATGACCAAGGGTCTAACTGCCACCCTTTCCTACCTGGTAGAAGGTGGAGCCTGAGGCAGGCCCATAGGCCAAATGGGGGTGAGGAGGACAGGACAAAACCCTGGTGTGGTGCCACCCAGTGAGAGGGGCCAAGTATAGTGCGGAGGGTGTGATTGTGAAGGCCAGCTGGGAGAGGGAGGGGCAAGGGATGCTCCTTCCTTGATGTCTGCGTCCAAGCCCCTCACAGTTACCAGGCCTCTCACAGAGGAGGGGTACCTACTTCAGGCCGTACAGGGTCCTCGATGCCCACAACAGCTATGCAAGTGAGGTCACCCACGACCTCGTTTTCGTTGTCCCAGTCAGGCTCCTGGCCTGCAGAGAAGTCCCGATAGGCAATGCAGATGGTGCGGAGGCCATCACAGGCCATAGGCTCGATGATCTTCTTCACCATGTCGTCTCGGTCCCGAGGACGGAAGCCTCGCAGCTCCCCACTGCTGTTTAAAATGTTGGTGCACCTAGGGCAGGGTGGGGTGGGGAGCAGGGAGAGGACAAGAGGATATGGAGGCGGCCACACTGCATTAGGCAACTTTAGCCAACGACTCGTGTCCTTAGAAAAGGAGGACAGGACACAGAGAGACACAGGGAGAGGGCCATATGATGGCAGGCAGAGATTGGAGAGCTTCAGCTACAAGCTAAGTTCTGCTGAGTGAGGCCACGGGGCAAGGGCGCAGAACGGCGGCGAAAACCGAATGCCAGGGAAATCAGCTGTCACCATGCAGTCGGGATGGGACATGGCAACTCTGAAGACCCCAGGAGCTTCTCAGATGGGACAGGAGGGAACAAAGGAGGGGAGGGCCCCAGAGGCAGGTGGAAGAAGTGACTGGTGTCTCATGTGCAGGCGCTGTGGGAGGCCAGAGGCAAAGGAAATGAGAGGGAGTGGGACAGGCCAGGTGCTTGGTGGAGAGACTGTGCGTCCCCTCACTTCGCCTTCATAGCTTTACTGAGGTAGAATTCACACACTGCATAATTTGCCCATTTAAAGTGAACAATGTGATGGCACAATCACATGGCCAATGTGATGACCATGTAACTCCAGGACATGTTCCTCCCTCTAAAAGAAGGCCCACATACGCAATAGCAAAAATGCATCAGCTGGCTCCAGCACAAGTTTAAAGCATGTGTGCATCTCAGGACACTATCAAGAGAGTGGAAAGATGACAGCCCAGGGTGGGAGAACATGCTCACCAAGCAGGTACTGATGAGGGAATACACTCCGGAACATACAAAGAACTCTCACAACTCAATGATGAAAAGACAACTAACTCAATTCAAAAGTGAGCAAAGGACTCGAACAGACAATTCTCCAAAGAAGACAAATGGCCCCTAAGTACATGAGAAAATGCTTACTATCATTATTCACAGGGAAATGCAACTCAAAACCACCATGAGACCCACCTCATGCCCACTAGGACGGCTGCCATCACCATCACTTTGACACCAGAAAGTAAGCATTAGTGAGGATGAGGAGAAATTGGAAGTGTTGCATATTGCCGGTGGGAGTGTAGAGTGGTGCCTCCCGTGTGGTGCCCCTTTTGGTGGCTCCTCAGAAAGGTAAACATAGAGGTGCCATATGGCCCAGCAATTCCACTCCTGGCTACATTCCCCAGAGGCCTGAGCATGGGTGTTCAGTTGAAAAGTCGTATGAATGTTCCTGGCAGTGCTACTGACAGTAGCCGCAGGGTGGAAAACGACTCAAGGGTCCAGGAACAGATGCATGGATACGCAAACTGTGGCCTGAGCAGACAGTGGGACAGTAACAGCCTTAGAGAAGAATAACGTGTGGGTATGTGGAGAACTGTAAAACTTTGCACTAAGAAGCCAGACACAAGAGGCCACATCCTTATGTGACTCTATTTCTGTGAAATGCCCAGAGCAGACCCATCCACATGAGTGGGGCATGGGGAGGGACTGCGAATGGGCACAGGGTTCCTTTTGGGGTGATGACTATGTTTAGAAAGTGGATGGTGGTGATGATTGCACAACACTGTGAACATACTTAATGCCATTGAATTGTCCACTTTATTTATTTATTTATTTTTTGAGACAGTCTCAAGTTGTCACCCGTGGCAGAGTGCTGTCGCATCACAGCTCACAGCAACCTCAAACTCTTGGGCTTCAGTGATTCTCTTGACTCAGCCTCCCAAGTAGCTGGGACTACAGGCATCTGCCACAATGCCTGGCTATTTTGTTGTTGTTGCAGTTGTCATTGTTGTTTTAGCTGGCCCAGGCCGGGTTCAAACCCACCAGCCTCAGTGTATGTGGCCAGTGCACTACCCACTGAACTACAGGCATAGCCTGAATTGTCCACTTTAAAGTGGTGAGAATGGTCCATATTCTGTTAAGTTTATTTCACTATGACAATAAAGAAACTCCATAACCTCAGCCCCTGGCCCTCCCTGCATCCACTCACTTTTTCAGTAGAATCTCTGAGGCCCCCTTGCTGAAGAGACGGAAGCTACCATCGGGCATGCGGATGGCCGTGCTCATGGACTTGCGGACTGAGTTGAAGGTGTACACTTTGTAGAGCTTGTCTTCTGGAATCTGCTCCCGCACTGGCTGGAAGTCCCGATTCAGGTCCAGGACGAAGCCCAGCAGAGCACACTCTGTCTTATTGCCCACTTGGCGTGGGAGAGCGCCTTCCTTCTCCGGAGGCTGGCAGGCAAGGAGGGCAAGTATGGCACTAGGTGCTCAAGACCTCTCTCCTGGCTCCCCTTGGTGCCCCGGCACATCTTAAGGTGTGGGAGGCAGGCAGAGAGCAGAGGAAGGCAGCTTTTCCAATGTTCACTAGGCTTGGAAAGGCCTTCTAGAATCTGCGGGCCTCATCCAGTGGCCAGAGCCACTGCTGGGCCAGGGATGGGGAGGATGATGCCCCACACTCCAGAGACCATGTGACTCTGGCCCCTCAGGAAAGCATGTGCCATGCCCCCAGCATGGCCCCACCCACCCCACCCTGCCAGCTCACTAGTATCTTGGTGGTGTAGGCACTGTTGACAGAGATGGCATGGACCAGGAGGTCGAGGATCTTGGGGGTCAGGGCGCTGGGGGCCGGGACCTCTTTGTAGTGGGTATCCCCTAGGTAGGACTGTACCACAGTCATACGGTTGGTGGTGAGTGTGCCCGTCTTGTCAGAGCAGATGGCTGTGGCATTGCCCATGGTCTCACAGGCATCCAGGTGGCGAACCAAGTTGTTGTCCTTCATCATTTTCTGCAAAGGGTGCAGATGGCAGTGGAATGTTGGGTTGCTCACTCTCCGAGTAGGAGGAGTGGGAGCTGGTCAGCACAAATGTGGTATGTGACTTTGCTCTGCTCAGCCAGCTCCACGTGGGCCACTCATAGTCCAACTGGGGACTTTAGTCAGCAGTGGGCTGATGGCAATGCTGGAAAGGTACTGCGTGGATTGAGTGCCACCCTACAGCTGAGGGTGCGGGGCCATCAGGCCTCAGAAATCTCATCTAGCTTGGGGGCTTGCCTGGGTCCTCCCCTGCCCAGGGCCCCTCTCAGCTGCCTGCTGCCCTGCAGCTCCCTGGCCCTAGCCTGGCTCCCCCACATTCTGCCCACTGCCTCCTTGCCCCAGCCTCTGCAGGCAGCACTGGCACCTGTGCCTGCAAGCTCAAGTCCCCTGCCCTTGTCCTACCCCTGCCTGCATCTTGCATGTGGCAACCACTAGGCCCTGCCTGCTGCCTGCCCCCTTCCTGGCTCATCTCATTATCCCCAGGAACCTGGCAAAGGACTGGTCAGCACTTCCCTCCTTCTCTTGGGACCCCAAAGCGTCCCAGCCCTCACTGTGGCTGCTTCCCATCCCAGTTCCTGGGCCTGTATAATGGTAGAATCATAGATACTATATATTACCTTGACAGAGTAAGCTAAGGAAATGGTGACAGCCAGAGGCAGGCCTTCTGGGACAGCCACAACCAGCACAGTGACACCGATGATGAAGAACTTTACGAAGTACTGCACATAGACGGGTGTGCACTCTGCCAGCCATGCCCGGCTGTCCACCACGAAGTTCTCAATCACGAAGTAGAGGACCAGGATGATGACGGTGATGGCGGACATCACTAGCCCTGCCAGAGTGGATGGGGCAGGAAGGGAGGCGGGGAGGAGGAGGGAAGAAGAGGTATAGGCCCTGCAGAGGGACAAGCCAAGTCACAGCCTTTTCCAAGGGCTCCCAGCAGTGGGGAGCCTCATGTTTCGGGATAAATAACTCAAGGCCTGGCCTTGCACAATAAGTGTGGGGGCCCCCAGAGGGCCTTTGCTGGAGGCCTCAGATGGCCAGAGGGGTGTGGCTGGGGAGGACCAGCAAGATTTGACCCCTTAGAAGTCGGGGTGCCTCCAGCTGGCTGCCTTTCCACTGTGCCCTAGGGAGAGCCTGGAGCTTTGGGTTAGGGAGCTCTATGGGTAATGTGAGTAATGTGCCTGATCTGGGGCCCTTGTGGAGAGCTGGCCCGGCCCTGATGGCCATCTCTGGCTCTGGCCTGTCCCCCTAGTTGCCTGGCCCATACATCCCTGCTGAATGCCTTCCCGCTTGCCTGCAGCCCAGTGTCCTCCACACCCAGCCCTACCTGCTTTCCCGATCTGCACGGCCAGTTTTGTAAGCTTCCCTTGAAGGACTGACTTCTCCTTCTTGGGCACACTGGCTTTCTTCTTCTCTCGCTCCTCCATCTCTCCACCCTCCGCACTCTTCAGGGGCTGCATTTCCATGGCAACTGCCCCGTCCTGCTTCTTAGCTGCGTATAGAGGAACCCCATAGCCAAGGTTAGGGCCTGGCTGGAGCAGACTACAAGGAGCTTTCACAGGGAAAGACATGCCACACCCTATACAAGTACACAAGTCAGTGGAGCTCTCTAATTTCCACACCCCCATCTCTCGCCTGCCTCCTAAGCCCCAGACCCCCGGGGTAGATGGGGCAGCCCCAGCACTGTCCTAGGTGAGACAGAGAGATGGTTCTTTTGCGGGAAAGGAAGGACAGACAGAAGCACAAGGTATTTGGGCACATAGATAGGGGGACCAGTTCTGAAATGGCCCAAATTTCAGTACCTGAGAGCAGAGGCCTCTGGCCCAAGGAATGAATATTCCAGAACCCTGAGCTGACTCATCTGCCCATTGGTGTCTAAGAGCCTCCAAACTGTCTCTTTCCTTTCATTAATCTACCCCCCTTGTGCAGGGAAGCCTCATCTGTCTGTCCAGCCCCCTCCCCCTGGAGTAAGCAGCCCCTTCCCTCCTCCTTGAGTGTCTGGTCTTCTTCCCTGTTGCCCTTGACATGATGGTGGCATGCTCCCCAACTCTGGCCTCTGCTCTCCATCACCTCCCTCCACTCTGGCCATGCCAATTCCATGGCCCTAGGGTCTTGGCGACTGCCCGAAGGAGTTATGTCCATCCTACCTGTTTCCTGCGTCCCTGCTCCTAAATAGTGACTGGGTAATTCCCCAGACCTGCCTTACTCCCTCTCCATGCTTGTGCTCCTCACCTCCGTCTCCTCACCTGGCAGTCTGAGGACACTCACCGTGGCTTTTTCCTCCTAGCGCCTCAGGTACACACAGTGGTGTCATGCAGCTAGCCCACTTCAGCTGTGCGCCCCATCTACTGCCACTCCCCCTTAACCCAGGGTTTGGGCCACTGGACCATCCCCTGCCCCAAATGCCATCCTAGCCCCAGTTCTCTAAGCTCCAAGTGGTTTTTCCCTTGTGTCCCCTTCATGCAGTGGCCTTCCAGAAGTCCTGGGCCATGCTTTAACCACCTTTGGATTGTCTGCCCCTCTCCTCCCTTACATGGGCTACCACCTGCCCTCCAGCCACTTCTGCTGCCTGTGTGTGCCTCATGGCAGGCCTAGGTACCTGCCAGGCATCTCTGGCCTTGGTTGGCAGCTCTCTCCTCGGCCTACAGGCTCAAGAGCCTAACTGTGTTCCAGCTCTAGCCCCACCACCTGGGATGCAGAGTTTTGGGAAAGTCATTTGCTTTGTACCTCAGTTTCCACATCTGGCCAAAGTGGCCCTAGTATGCCCATGCACAGATGAACTTTATGTACTTTCTGGGCTAAGGCAGGGACAAGCTTGAGCTACCTGATGGCTGGGCTGCCATCCTTTAGGTGGCCAGTCTGAGCTTCCAGCAGTATCAGGATGCCAGAATCAGCCTCAGGGCTGTGTCCTCTCCTCCCTCTGCACCAGGATGGAACCCTGGAGCCCACTCACCTGGTCTTCAGGTATGGCTTCTGCCACCAAGATGGGCACCTCACCCCCCCCCCCCCAGGTTTCTTAGTGCTGAGCAGCGCAGTGGCGCACATTACCTTTGGTCTGGCTACTGTCCATCACCCCATCTTGCTGCTTGCCTACAATGGAAGAGGGACGACAGACACGAAGGCTTGAGAACACCCATGTGGCATACATGCATGCATGGAGGATAGCCTGGGGGCTGTGTGGCAAAAGGCAGTGGAAGGAGGAGCCTGATTTCTGGTGGCCCAGACTGCTGCCCAAGGCGGCACTTTCTCCATGCTCTGTACTCCTCAGTCTCACCTTGTCATCACCTCCCACTACACGGTCACCACAAACCTCTGGTATTTCTGAGTAAGACCCCTGGCAGGGGCTTCCCCTTGGGCCTTGATCCAGCCCTACAAGGAACCCTTAAAGCCAGTCCTTGATGGATACTGGGTCATGCATGGCCATCACTGGGAGATTTCCAGAAGCAGGGCCCTCCCCCAGTTGGGATGTTGCTCCCCCAGAACCTGCTCGAGGGGTTCACTTATATGGCAGCCAGCAGCCAGCTACCCTGGCCTAGAGACTGGATTTCTCTGCAACTCAGCATGTGCTTTAAAGGGATAAAAGGTTGAGACCCTGGGACTCTGCTGGGCCTCAGGCACCTGCCAGGCACCTCTCGGTCATTGGTTAACTCAGGGAGGGGCTTACTTGTGCACCCAGGGCCACTGCATGGCAGGGCTGGAGGGGGTGTGGGCATCAGGTGGGCACCAGAGGGACCTGTCCAGGAGCTCAGGTGGCAAGTGCAGCCCTCCCAGGGGCCATGTTGCTGCCCAGCCCTTCTGATGGCTGCAGTTAGAGGAGCTTTCCTGAGGGCCACATCCACAATGGCTCTGGACCCAGAGACGAATCAGCCAGGGCAGTAGGGGTTTGTGGGCTGAACAATAATATTAGTCACCATCCAATAGCTCCTATCCCTGGGGAATCCAAGTGGCTTATGGGATCAGAGTCAGGGGTGCCAGGGATAGAGAGAGGTCTAGTACCCCTGCAGGGTTGGGGGGACAGTTCAGAGGTGAAAGAGACTTCTGGATGGCAAGGAAGACATTCATAGACATATGATGACAGCATGGTGACAATACAGTACATCAAGGGACACGTTGGCCATGGGGCCCAGAGAAGGACTGCAGAGCCCATCTGCAGACAGCCAGGGAAACTTTGGGGGTGGGAGGGCTGGGGATGAGTGTGGCAGGAAGAGGAGGTTTGGACCTGGCATGGGGGGCAGTAGTGGAGGGAGAGTATTTGGGGAAAAAGGACAACACATGGAGGAGAAAGGTGCACAGGAGTCAAGATCAAAAGATAAGAAATAGTGAGTAGTGGGTGGAAAGGGGAGCAGGGAGGCTGTGAGGGATATGGCAAAGGGGGGACTGCCTGTGCTGCTGCTGCTGCCCCTCAGGGCCCCTCAGGGTCCCCTGTTAGGGCCTGCTCTGCCTGAGGGTGCTGGAGAGGGGGACGGGGTGGGGTATGGGAGGAGCTGGATATGTCCAGTCAAGTTTGAAGAGGATGGGCCTAGGACTTAGTTGGGAAGGACATCAGCATTTAAGGGATTGAGCAGGAGGTGAGGAGTCTGGAAAGGAGGTGCAGGAGCTGCTGAGAATGTAGCTTCCATGAGGCCAAAGGATAGGACTTTGGGGGACCCTGGAGGGCCTGGGGTGGAAGGGGCTCCCTCTCAACCAGCTGGGCATGAGGACACCAGCCAGGGTCAATTGGGCTTCTCTGGAGAGAAACCTGGGGATTCCAGCCCAGCCCAGAGGGCCAGATAGGCCCAGGGCCTGCCTATTGTCCTGTGTACCCCCAGGATACTCGCTGCAGGGATAGGGGACTGGTATGACAAAGAAGAGGTGACAGAGGTGCCCATGCAGGTAGACACAGGCTCAGGCTGCCAGGAGACAGGCTGGAAGCCCATAGAATCTTCTAGGCAACATCAGTTTACTCAGCTCATCTCTCATTGCCTCTAGGAGGAGGGGCCTCCTCAAGGTGGCCCAGGGCTGGGGCTGCCATCTGCCTTCCTTAGGCTCATCTGTCCCCTCACAACAACTCCTCCCCAGCTCAGCAGCCCAGGGCCCCAGCTAGAGGCTCGGGCAGGAAGCAGAGTTCTCCTGCATCTAGAAAGCGGCTCCCCACCTGCCATGTACTGCAAGAGACATGTGAGAGCAAATCCAGGCCTGGGCAAGGTGGGGTGGGGAGACCTAGCGGGGGTACACTGAAGGCAGCTCTGCAGCCTAATTAGCCCCTAGACATTGCTGTGCCCCAGGGCAAAGGCCACCAGCCCTGAGTGATCTGTCGACCCCCACCCCAGCCCACCTCCCATCAGCAACGGTCCCCGTTTCAGGAGCCCTGTCCTAGTCGGCCTGCCTCACTGTGCTCAGGAGATTCTACTTCTGACGCCTGGCCCCCATTTCTCTGGCTGTCATGTTGGTCTGAGACCCTCAGCACCCCAGTGAGTGCTGGCCATCTAGGCAGGGCACTTTCCCTCATCCCAGGCACATGGGTCCCAAAGCATTGAGGGAGTGGGGTGTAAGGGAGGCTACCCTTACGCAGACCTGGAGGGGCATGACTTGCTGGCTCTCCTGGGGAAAACTTCCACTGAGGACTGACTCTGGAATAGGGTCAGCAGGACACCACCAGCAGGCAGACAAAGCATAAGGAGCAGGCTGTGTGGATGGAGGGCCACCCCCATCCACAGGGTGACTGATGTCTGTGGTGCTGTACCTTTCTTATCCTTCTTCTCCTCCTCTTCTCCACCAGCTCCAAGCAAGGTAAAGATGATGCCTGTCTGGGAGTTCACACCAACAGCCGTCACCACCATCCTTCCAGAACCCTCCATAACATGAGTGCCTAGCAGAGCAACACAGAGAGACCAGAGTTTGCACACCTTGCTGGAAGACACGTTCAGCAGTGACTTAGCACCAGAGGGCACTAGGGACAGTGTTGACCTGAAGCTGGCCCACAGAAGAGGATCTTGCCCAGAGGCATGGGAGAGGCATTCTCAGGGCCCATATCCAGCCTCCAGCCTTTCTGTCCTGTTTCCCACTGTATTTCCCACTGGGCCACACATTGGGCTAGGGCAGAACATTCTGGGAAGGAACACTGACCCATAGGCCTTCTCCCGTCCTCTTGGGGCTTTGTAGTCAGCACATAAAGGGCCCTCCTATGCTAGGAGGCCCCATTTTCTTGCCCTATGGCTGGAGATGCTGGCACCAGGCCTTGAGGTGGGGGCAGTCTTCAACCCCCTAACTGCAAGAGCTGCCTGGGTAGGCTCTGGTTGAGGCCAGGCCTCACAGGCCGGCCTTGGACTTGGATGCTGGCCCCAGTGGCTTCCGAGGTGGCTGGCTGGGAGAGGAGTCCTCACCTGAGAGCAGCATGGGGTCTTTGTCAGCTGACTTGCGCACATGGTCTGACTCCCCTGTCAAGGAGCTCTCGTCGAGCTTCAGGTCGTTGCCTTGGATGAGGACACCATCAGCGGGAAGTAGGTCTCCTAAAGGATAGTTGGGAGCCAGACCAGAGGCTGTGGGTCCCGGGGCCTTTCTCCCCGCCATTTCCTCCTGGAAGCTCCAGCATCCTCGGGAAAGGGACCCGGGATACCTCTTCTTCCACCTCTGCCTTTCTGGGTGGAACCACCCACGTCTAACCATGTTGTCCAGTTCTCAGGGATTGGGGACATTGTATCTTTCATGGAGAGAAGGCCTGCTTCCTGGGGGTGCTACCGCATCTGAAACCTTCCCTATCCACCCTGTCTCATGCCTCCCACACTTCCCTAGCCCCAGCCTACTACAGGTGATGGCACATGTACTCCTTAGAACTGAGTCTGTGCTGTAGGGGTCTCCTCTGGCTCACCCTCCCCAGAAATGACAGCAAGCTTCCTTGGCAGGGTGGGCAGACATCGGCACACTCACCGTACTTGACCTGGGCGATGTCCCCTACCACAAGTGCGGCCACAGGAACCTGTAGGAGCTGCCCATTCCGGATGACCGTGAACTTCTGCTCCTGCTCGATCCGGCTCTGTAGGCCTCGGAACTGCTTCTCCTTGCTCCAGTCATTGAAGGCTGTGACGAGCACCACGCAGATAACGGACAACAGGATGGCAGCACCTTCGATCCAGCCAGCCTCAGCCTCCCCCTCATCTTCTGCCCCACCTGACACATTCCCGCAGGCTGTGCCGAGGACACAGGGGAGGAAAACATAGAGAAGTCACATGCGCCCATGAATCTGCCCACCAAGAGCCCTGGCCCTGAGTGCAGTACATTCATGAAGCTCCCTCAGCTCAGGCCCTGCCCTCACCTTCACTCTCTTCCCCAGGTGGGGCATAGAATGAGAGGCCCAGGGAGACGATGGCAGCCACCTCCAGGATGATGAGGGTCACGTCTTGCAGGGCCTCCCACACCAACTGAAGGAAGGTCTTGGGCTGCTTGGGAGGGATAAAGTTCTGCCCGTAGATCTGCCTGCGCTTCTCCAAGTCATTGGTGTTGTCTGCCAGGCCTGCACGGTGCCCAGGAGGCACGGGAAGAGGCACTGGGGCAGGCTCGCCTCATGTGCCCAGGTGCCCAGTTCCTGACCAGAGTCCGCCCTCCCTCTGGGCCACCCTTTGTGCACAGCCTTGGGGGCACGTGTATAGAGTGAGCGTGCACCCCTCTGGCAACCATCACCACCCTCCTCCCCACCCAGATGAGAAACACACCTATAAGGCTGGGACCTGTCCCCAGGCCATGCCCTCCCTCCTCTTTTTCTCCCAATCTTGGGGCTGTCCTGTGCCACCTCCCAATTTCCTTTAATGGGCATTTGAAGGAAGGTGACAATACCCAATAAGGGGAACACAGAGGGAGAACAGGGGGGCCCGGAGAGCAGCCAGCCACCCCCTGGGGGGAGAGTATGTGTCTAGAGGGACTTTAGAGGAGATAGGGGAGGGCCACCAGTCAAGGGAGTTGGGGGTGACATGAGCATGCTTCCAACCAGATGCCAAAGACTCGGCCAGGGCCCTCTCTGAAGGGGTTCTTCTTCCTGTCGGGAAAGATCTCTCTGGCTCCTAACATTTGGTCCCCATCTTCTTCAGAGCCAGCTAGTCTCCGGGCCCCTCCCAGGTCTGCAAGATGGGAATGTGCATTCAGGACATGAACAGCCTGAGAACTGGACAGCCATGAGGCCTTGGCCACATTCTCACTCCTATGGGCAGCTGGTCCCAAAGACTTGCAGGGCCACACAGCCTCACTTGTGGGGGTGGGAAAATCCTGGAAAGGGAGTGGGCAGGGTCAGGACCAAGGGATATGGTAGTCTCTTGAAGCAGGGAGCAGTCCATGGTGCCCATGGCTGCTGAGGAGGACAGAGGAGGCTGCTGGAGACAGGAAGTGGAGGTCTGCTTTGCATAGGTTTCTCAGGGAAGGACCAGAAGAGAGGGAACATAAATGCTAGCAGAGAAATCCAACTTCTTGGGTCTAGAGACCCAGAGAGGGAGACTGACGTGTCATTTGAGGGGAGGAGGACACAGGCTGGGCTGGGGAGAACCAGAAGTCATGGCAGTTAGGGTCCTGCTTGGCCTCGTCATGTCATGGGACATCCCACTCTCAACTGTGTCTGGGAACCAATTTCCTCCCACCCTAGACAGCAAGTCAGTTGTTACCTATGCCCTTGGACAGGGATACTCATCAGATGTCACCAGGAGCCTGATGAGGAGACGGAAGAGGCAGTGAGCTGTGAGGCAGAACTCTCAGATGCTCAGAGCCCTTCCTGCCTGGCCTCGCTCACACGGTTGGCAGGGAACATCCTCAGACAGTCGCCTTACTCCCAACGCCTTCCCACAAACCCGGCTCCAAGTGGCAACTCTGAATCCTCAGCCAGAGCTCACAGTGAGGGCTGTGTGTGTGATCCACATCTAAATGGTGACCAACTTCCTCAGGGGCCCCTGCATTAGTCCTGGCTTCCCAATCAGAAACACCTCTTCTTACCCCATTCCAGGAGGACAAGGGGTGAGGAGGTTGGGGCTACTGAGATTGTTGATTATTGTTGCTAATGGCATGGCATCCCCAGGCCAAGGATGAAGAGGGTGAGTTAAGGGGTAGCCAGTTCCACTGGGTCCCTTTGCATCCTAAGCAAATGAGGCACCTCAATTTTAGGGCCTTTTTGGCCCCCAGAGGACCAGCCCCACAGTGAGTCCTTGCAGCTTCTGGGCCTGAGTAGCTGGCATTACTCCTGCCGCCTGTTGCCAGGACAAGGACCACAAGGACCCGGCTCAGGGAGCTCTCAGTGGACTGGGGAAGGCACTGCCCCAGATGAATGAGGAGCCAGGAAGTGCTAACTGTGGGGCTCTGGGAAGCATGGGGCAGGCCCATCTGAGGTGAAGGTCTGACAAGCAGAAGCCCGTGGCCAGCTTGGCATGTCCGTCCATGTGCCTAAGCTAGGCTTGTCCTCCCCACCCAGAAGAGCTGCAGCTGTCCCTGCCTTTCTCCCCCTGGCCTCACTGTGCCTGGACCCAGTCGGCTGGCTCAGATTTCTGTGGGGGCCAAGGCCTCTTTGGGGAGGACTGTAGCTTCCTCAGTTGGGCATGTGGGAGAGACTCAGGACCTCAGCTCCTGAGGTGGCAGGAGAGGGGCTGGGGACCAGGAACCCAACTATGCATCAAGGAGCTATGAGAAGTAGGATCAGTGCTAGAGAGGCCCCCAATCTCTGAGCCTGCCACACACCCAGGCTCTCTGATGCCCCAGCCTGGAGCCCCCAGAGAGGGACAGAAGCTCACCACAGTCTCTAGAGAGCCCATGGGTCCCTGTGGCCCCAGGCAAGTCTATCTCCCACCCACCCCGCCCCATGTATCTGGTTAGTCACCAGGACCTCACTCCCTGTCCTCCTATCAGCCTCTCCCTTAGCCTTGACTTGCCCCTGCTGCTTCTCCCTTCTTGCCTTACACCAGGCAGCTGCTCTGGACTGGCCTCGTGGCCTTGGCTTTCTTGTGAGCTTGGGGGTGCCAACAGCTGCTGTTGAGGTAGTGCCCATCACGGGGGGTGAAAGGCAGCAGTGGCCCCTCTGGTTCCAAGCAAGTGCCTGCCTAGCAGCCTGAGGGCAGCCCAGGGCCAGGGTGTGGGGGTAGGTGTGGCCAGTTGGCATGGACACAGATGGGCAGCCTGCCCAGAGCAGAGACCAGATGCCATCAAAATTGGATTAGGACCATTTCGTGTTGGCTCCCAGCTAATCCACCCTCTTTTCTAGGACTGCCTGTGGAGACCAGAGAGGGGCAGAGGTGGGGCCAAGTTCTCCTGGGGAGCCTACCACTGGGCTCAGCCCAAGACCCAGGTTTCCTGACAAATAGGAGGATCCGAGATGGGTTCTGGAATCCTCTTAGGCCTCTCTACAAAGGCTGGGAAGCTGAGGTATGTGCCAGAAGATAATTTACCTGCCTGGCCTCCTCACCCTCTGTAAGGACTGGCCATATGGGGGCGTGCCTGCTGCCTCCTGGGCACCCCAGGTCTGCCCACCTTGTCAGCATGGGGCTCGGAGTACAGCTAAGCTACCTTTCCTGTGGCTCAGGCCCATTGTGTCTGATCAGGAGTGAGGGGGATGGTCTGGGCGGGAGCCCTGGTGCCGAGGTAGCAGGCATGTTGAGGACCCCATGCCTGCCAAAGGCTTGTGGTTGGGCTGAGGGTATGTGGGGAGCCAGAGTCACCTGCTCTTGGCACCCAGACAGCTCAAGCCTGAGGACATTAAGAGCCACCAGTGTTGCAGAGAGGAGGGGCTGCTCCTCATTCTTCAGGCGGCAGACTCTGGCCTGCCTGGCTCCCTCCACTGCAGCCGTGGGGGCCCAGGTGCTCAGAAGCCAGTCAGGGGCCGGACCACCCACCTGTGCACCTGCCCTTCTCCATGTCCACCCCCTCCACAGGCTGGAGTGAGCTCCTATGCTCTGTGGCAGAGTTGGGCAGGTTCCCAGGGGCCTTGACATTTTAAATATTTTACAAGGCCTGACAGAGGGGAGAGCTGCCAGCTGTAGCCCATCTGTTTCTTTTGATCTGGCAGAGGCCAGGGCCCTTGTGGCTAAATGGTCCTCCACCCTAGCCTCCTCTTCTGGGCCTGAGTCCTCGGGTGGGCAAGGAGGGAGGAAGGAAAGAGATCCTTTGGCTCAGAGCCGAGCCACCTGCCCTGAGGCACACCAGCAGGCTAGGCAAGGTGTCAGTGGGCAGTTAGCTCCAGAGCACAAAGTGAGGGAGACCCAGGCAGACTCTGGGAAGACCATTCCAACTCGGCTTCCTGCCCTGGACTACGGGGCACCTCCTCCATCTCCACTCCTCCCTCTAGCCCACATGCCACTGCAGACAGATGGGGCCACAGCAGCAGGATACCGCTTGGCCTCAAGTTTCCAAGTGGGGTAGGGGCAGAGTCAGGAGGCTGGAGGTGCTGGGGGCCATGCCTGGGCAGGAGCAGAGGAGATGGGTGGGCTAACATGCCACTAAGATGGGCAGCTGATCAAATCAACCCACGTTGGCCACGTTACAGTCCTGGCACTGGGCTGGGATAGCCCTAGTAGCCCTGCCAGGCGAGTGCCAGCAGGGCCAGAGACACTCGGCTGCTGAAACTTGCTACTGGGCTGGCTCTCTGGTGGCCTCTCACAGCTCTGTGGGGAGTAGAGGGTAGTGGTGCAAGGCAGGGAAAAATTTTGCTTCCTACAGAGGAGAGGCAGGAACCCAAAATGGCAGTTAGGCCTCCACCCCAGATCTTAGAGGGTGCTCACTGGGTTTTCTAGAGGCCAAGTATAGAAGTGAGACTCACATTGCCTTGGGCTTGCCTCTCTGACCAGCACTCTGGGGCCTCTCCCAATGCCCTAGCATTGCTCCCCCTTTCCCACCAGACCCACATGTCCCTGTACCACCCCTGGGCCATCCCTTCCCTTCCCAGGGAGAGGGCCCCTGCAATCTGAGCCCCAGAGGGCTCCCACCCTGTATACCCTTCTCCTCTCCTGATCCCCCTAACTTAACACAGGGCTGAGCATGCAGGGAACCCTGAAACACTCAGGAGCTGTGTCTTCCTCCCCCAGTAACAGGAGGCTTCCTGCCCCACCCCACTACTCAGAAGTGACCCCACACATGCAGGATCCTCCACAGAGCCCTCCAGGAAGCTGCCACCTGGTGCCTCAGAGCCCTGGAGCCTGTTCTGCCTGGGCAAGAGGGAAGGAGCATGCTCAGGACACCCCTGCAGGCTGGGGGAGAGCTGAGAGCCTTACCCTCCGTGGGCGATGTCTTCAGCCTCCTGCAGAGCCCACTGACATCCCCGTAGGCCTCCTGGATCTTCTGCAGGGCCTCAGCCCCTCGCAACTCCATGAGGCCACGCAGCTCGGCCAATGTGCACCCAAAGCCACCCACATGGGGGGCCTCCCGCTGCTGCTGGGGCTTGGGGTGGAACTCAATGGAACTGTTGGCCATGTCGCCCATTCTGCCTTTCGGGCCTTCTCACAAGGACAGCCTCAGATCAGCTGCAGCTAGGATGGGGAGCCACCCACAGTTCCAGTACCCAGGCAGGGTGTGGTGGTGGTGGGGAAGCAGCTAAGTGTGGGCACCTGGTGAGAAAGAGGTGAGGAGAAGCCAGGGTGTTGGTTGGGACAAAACTGAGGTCCAGTCTTCCAGAACATTTCCTACCAATCTTTGCTCAGTCTGACCCATGACTCAGCAAGTGCAAAATTCACCTCCTACGCTGGGTCAGTGGCCCTCTCTCATGCCCTGCTGGGCACCATGAGTGCCCAGAGCTGGGATGGTTTGCCCAGATGGGGAAGAAACAAGTGTCAGTGCCTCCTGTTGGGACCCTGCTGCCACCAGCACTGGCCCCCTGGGATACAGAGGCTCTCAGGGCCCCCAGATCCATTTGGGAACCCCCCTGAAGGGAGGGCAGTGTGTTGGGAATGATCAGTGGTGACTGTGCCCAGTATGGGTTCTCCCATGGATGCCCATGCCTACTAGCAGCTCCTTGCTTGGTGCCCCTCTCACGCCTTGCTCTTGCCTGATTAAGACTTGCCCTGTACCGCTGGCTACAGTCCCAGGAGGTCTTCTGGTGTGGCCTCAGTGGCTCACAGTTTCATGCCAGGGCCGTGCAGGGCTCCAGGGAGCAGGCCGAGCCATGGACAGAGCTAGCTGGGCTGCAGATCAAGTCAAGGCTTAGTGTGCAGGGGGGTTCTGCAGCCCTGAGGGTACCTAGGGGGCCAGGGGTGAGGAGAGATGAGGCCCAGAGGGAGAGAGGAAGGGAGAGGGGAGACAGGACAAAGAGGGAGGGAGAGAGAAGGAGAGAAGAAGGGAGAGAGAGGGAAGGAGGGAGAAGGAGGAGACAGAAGGAGTGAAAGGGGAGGGACAAGGGGAGGGCACACAGGAGTAAGTGAAAAGCAGCCACAGGTCACTGGCAACTCTGCCTCATAGCACAGCGCCCCTCCCCCAATCCCTCCTCTCTCCTCCTGATGACAAAGGAGCTAAGATCTCCCCACAATGAAAGTATCCTGGCCGCTGCTGGGCAACATCACCTCCCTGCTCTGCAGAGTGTCATGTCATGATTGTCATTCCTCTTACTATCCCCCTTACTACACCACCATCCCTCACCTCGCCCAAGGTGCCACCGCGCCCAGGTTGCTCTTCTCGCAGCTTTGCAGGGCCTGCTCGGCCTGTGCCCTTCCTCCTCAGCTTCTCTCTCTCATCTCCTTCCTGGCCTGTGCATAAGTGGGTACATTCCGCAAGGCCATGTGCTAAGCTTCCCATGTCCTAGTGGAACTGAACTAGTCTCAGTGCACATGGCCTTGGACTTCACAGCAGCACAGAGCAGCTCAGCTGGGCCCAATTCCTCACCTTTGGTATATATAACTCCTGACTTAGAAGGAGCCTCCTGGAAGATGCAATTAGCTGCCAATCCAGGTCTCTGATTTAGAACTACCCATGGAAACAAATAACCCAGAGCCAGGAGGAAAGACAGAAAAGCCCTTCGGTAGCCAAAACAGACATGGTCAGGTTCATGGTCTTTGCTCTCAGGACAGCCCTGCACCTTTCACTCTGAGCCCCGCAGACTGGGTTGTATGAGCCCCTGGTTGGTGCTGGGAGCAGAGAGGGTCACCTAAGAGCAGAGTCTGTGGCCAGCACTGGGCCATTCCCCACAGCTGTGAAGAACGGTGTGTACACCCATGGCATTTCCTGCCCTGGAGGCCCAGTGGCACAGAAGTCACTTCAAAAAATGTCCATCCAAAGTGATCTGTGTTTGACAAGTTTGGGCGCCTAAGTGTTAACTCTCTAGATGGTCCCACATTCTGCAAGATGTGGGAACAAACAGCAGACATACGGGCGTGCTGTCCTCTCCCACTCCCGCACATTGCTCTCCTGCATGTTCCTTGACAAATGTGACTGAGCACCTATGATGTGCCTGGCACTGGCCCTGTGTGCTGGGACTCAATAAGACTGAATTGAAACCCTATCTCTGTCCAGCCGGGAGACAGAGAAGGAGCAGAGTGACAGAAAATGGCAGGCCCAAGAACCTAGAGCTGTGGGTTTCAATTGGTGCAGGGGTGAGGAGGGGGCTTGTGCAGAAAGGAGTGAAAGGGGTGAGCGCAGGGGGAGGGATGGTGAGGGACAGAAGCCTAGGGATAACGGAGGGGCTGCATCTTGAACGAACATTGCAGTGGGGGTGAGCCCTGACTCTGGGAGACAAAGTGTGGTGCAGACAGGGTGTGCTTCTTCAGTGGTACTGTACGCAGCCACCTTGGTGGCAGGGGTGTGAATTGGTCTCCCTCTTGAAAGTGGGGAAATTGAGGCTTGGCCAGGGGAAGTGGCAGAGACAGAGGACAGCTGGGTCCCCTACTTCTGACCATACAATGCAACAATGTCAGCTTTTGACTGCCACCTGCACTTCTCATGCTTTCCAGACAGCCTCACTTCCTCAGTCCAGGACCTTTGCTTAGGATGGTGCCCTGAGCTCCAACTATCCCATGCCATAGCAACTTGGTGCAACTGTCAGGTTCAGGCTTTGTCCTCCAGCCACCCTCAGCTTAGTGGTTGCTGGAGGGGATAGAAGAGTCTGGTTTGTCTGTGTAGGCAATGCCTTTAGCCAGCCTCAGGGTCACCAAGAGAAGTTGGTGTCCCAGGCCCCAGGCAGGGAGGGCTGCTAGGAGAGGCCTCACCATGGGCCATGTGTGTGAGGGGCACCATTCAGCAAAATCATGTGCAGGGTCCCCAGGCTCTGATACCTTAGGAACCGGCTGAGTACCTGCGTGGCCCCCACGGAGCCACCTCGGGCCTTTCTAAAAGGGAAGCCAGTGGAACGACTTTGTTGCTTTGGACCCATTTACCTTTTGGGCCTTTATACCTAATTGGAGCAGAAGCCAAGGTCAGCCCACTCAGCACTGGTGGGTTTCAAAGGGTGACAGAGGGAATGGCCCAATGGGTGGGCTCTTAAGTGGTACATGGGCCTGACAGAAATGCCTGTTCCTCCGAGCAGAGCATCCCCAAGATTGGTGGCAGAGTCACCAAGGTCTAGTGACCCCTGGCTAGGGCTGAATGGACCATGGTGACTCATGGTATGGCTACCAGGTGGGGAGCAAGGCCTTGGCTTCTAATGTGGCATAGCTGTTTCTCTTCCCTACAGTCAGTCCATTCCTGCTTCTCTGCCACTGCCCTGGGGTCAGGTTCCTGCCCTCCCCATCTTAGGATCCTCCATCTCATACCAAACCAGCCCCACATCCTGCCTACCACCTGATAGGCCCCCGGCAAGGCACCCCGTCACCACCCTGTAGAAGGCTCTTTCTGAAGTCTTAGTCCACTGCTGATTTGATCACCCATCGCCAAGAAGCTGAAGGCAAAACTGCTCCCCAGCCCCTCTGGCCCTGCTGCTGCCCTCTGTCCCAGCTCCACCTGCCAATTTCCAATGTGCCACGAATCCTCTTAGTTGAGATTCAAGTGGAACATTCTCCAGAAAGTCTCTGCCTGTTGCCTAGCCAAAACTGATTACTGCTGGGTGTATAATCCTGCCCTGCCCCTGTTTCAGTCTGCTCAGCACTGCCATGACCTGAGAGCATACCCTCCCCTCTCACTGGCTCCTAGCTCTTTCTCACATGTGGTTCTTGACTGCGTGGACAACCCTAGATGGGTATGGGGCCTGGCCCACAGAGAAAGCATTCAGAGCCGTGGAGGCAGAATTTGTTCAGTTTCCTCATCTATGTGAATGCAACAGGCCATAGGGCAGACAGGAGCCATCAATTAAAGCCAGGCCCATTTTAAGGGACTGTTGGCTGCCGTAAGCCTGGGCAATGCCCCTCTCAGTCTGAATAAAGATAGCAGTCATCACTGAAATGGCCAATAGCAGAAGGGACTATGTCTAGCAGTTCTGCAGGCCTGGCTGGCTGCCGAGAACGGTCTGCAGGCGCCAGGGCAGGGCACGTGCCATTTCTGTGCCCTTCATCTTCCAGACTTTAATTGGCTTAATTGAATTGAGAACCTCCACAGAGGGGGACTTGGACCTTCCAGCACTTGCTCCATCCTGGCACAAATAGGCCAGCATCGTGTGGTGCAGAGAATGGAGACCTGATTTGAGCTCCCTGGCCCACCTTAACCTTGCTGTGTCACTGCCAACAGGCTGCTACCTTGGGAGGTTGCTGGGGCACTGAAGGAGATGGCCTAAGTCAAGCCCAGTGTCCAGCTCCCTCTGGGCTCTTCCCTTGAGCAGGGCACTGATACCCCACCACATCCAGGGCCCGACAGAGTACCTACCCTTCCGGCAACACCAACCCACGTCAGCAGAAAACCAGGGCTCCTTTTTCCCCCTGTACTGTCCCTTCCTGGCCACTTCCTTCACACAACCATGTGTGTAAAAGAGCTAGGAGCTGGCGAGAGGGGAAGGCATTCTCCCAGGTCATGACAGTGCTGAGCAGACTGAAGCAGGGGCAGGGTGGGATTATACACCCAACTTTGTGTCCCCTGAATCCCCACAGGCCTGGGCAGCCCACCACCCTTCAAAAAGCCAGGAATTTCTTGAATGGCCGGGGGCACCTCCATCCCCAGGCTCTCCTTTGTCAGGATCCCACTCCAGAGTTCTGAGTTTTGAGGCAGCATCTGCAACATCTGCCAGCATCTGTGTGTCCGTCCTTGACAGACAAGCTTCCCTCATTGCACCATCAAAACACTCTATGGGAATGGACTCTCCCCATTTCACAAAGGGGAAACTGAGGCCCAAGAAAGCTCCTGTTCTTACTCTGGTCTCTGGTCCTGCCTTATACAGGGCCTGAGGTGAGTCTCAGCCACCCATGCTGAGGAACTCCACTTGTCCATCTGCTCCATGTGGGGAAGTCTAGACTTGCTTTTACAGAGGGGACAACAGATGGGGGACAAGATTCCCCATGCCGTCCTCTGAGCCAGTGCTTGAGAGCACATTACAATTTACCCTGGTGCTTCCCCAGTCCAGCAAAAACCCAGTTGCTGGGATCCATGTTGGCATATGTCCCCATGCTGATGACAGGACATGTGCCACCAGGTACTGCTGCCTCCTCTGCCCCCTTTACCAGAGCCAGGCCCAGGACACCATAGCCCTGTGGCAGAAAGGAAGCACACCCCAGAGTCAGAGGGCAGGAGATAGAAGCCCAGCGGCCCGTCCGGGCATGTCAGTGTCTCCCCATGGACCACTGAGCAAGGCTTTATCTTCAGAAGTGCCCTCATTTAGCACTGTGGCTCATTCTGGGGATTCGTTGCACTAATAGTCCCCATCTTCTCTCTCTTTCCAGGCACCTGGAACACAGGCCAGGCCCCGTGAAACAGGGAGAGCGGGGCTCCTGAGCGGACGGTGAGAAGCCCAGCCCCAGGCCCCACAGGCTCAGGGTGGGACTCGGGGGCCAGCTGGAGAACAGTTGGGAAGAGGGCATAGGAGGAGGGGACCCTGGCCGGCAGCCACCTTTCCTCTTCTGGGCCTGGTGTTATCCCAGGCAGGTAGACAAGGTAGTGGCTGGTGTCCCCCTGAGAGACCCTTTAACCCTTGATTACCCATGTCTACCCACCCTTAGCCAGGCCCTCTCCCTCTTGCCCATCCCACCCCCTGCCCCTCTGCCTGACGCACCTTGGTGACCACCAGTGAGGGAAAAGGAGGGTTCCAAGGATGAGGCCTGTGTGTAGCCAGGGACGGGGGAGGGAAGGGGCGGAGGCGGAGAGCAGCCTCATTAATATTTCAGAGGCGCCGTCACTGCAGCTTCTGGGCCCTCACAGCTCCACACTTGTGCTGCTGGAGGGAGGAGGATGGGAAAAGAGAAGGAAACAAAACCCGAGAAAACAGATTTAAAGGGATAGGCTTGCCCCCGCCCCTGCTCCGTTCCTTCCTCCCCTGTTCCTGGTACAATCTGTGCACAAGCCAAGTGGCTCTCACTCGGGGAACAGCTTTGGGCAAAACAATAACAACAGAAAAGGGTCAGCCGTCACCATGGCACCCCCTCCCCACTCATGCAGCCGCCCACCTGCCTGAAGCTTTGCCCCTGCAGGGCAGCCCTGGGGAGGGACTACCATGGGCAAACACTGGGGCTACTGGCAAGTCCAAAGGGTCAATGCCCATCCAATAACCAGGCCAGCAGAAAGACACAGATGCACAGCCTCCAGGCATTGGAAGTCCCTGCTGATAAGGGCCCGGCCAAAGAGGATTCTGGAACCCAGAGAAACACAAGTCTAGATTCTTGGAGGAGGGAGGAACCCAGGACATCACCTGATTCGGCCTGTCCCTCCAGGTGAGAGCGCTTCCTCAGCATTCCTTGCTAATCGATTAATCTAGAGCAGCAGATGTTACACTGGGTGAGAACCCCACCCCACTCAGGGAGCTTTACAAATGCAAGGTCCTGGGTCCACGGTGTCCAGTTCAGAATGGGTAGGGCAGGACCAGGACCAGTAAAGTATTCCACTGACAGGGATCCAGATACCTAACCGAGCCTGACAGCCTGCACTTGCCTGCCTTCAGAGAGGCTCCAGGAAGGGCCTAGAATTCTCCAGTTAAAGCCCTGCCATAGAACATAAAATGGTGTAGCCATTATGGAAAGCAGCATGGCAGTTCTTCACACACACAAAATTTTTTTTGAAACAGTCTCACCATGTCATCCTGGTAGAGTGCCGTGGCGTCAGAGCTCACAGCGACCTCAAACTCTTGGGCTTAAGTGATTCTCTTGCCTCAGCCTCCCAAATAGCTGGGACTACGGATGCCCACCACAATGCTCAGCTATTTTTTTGTTGCAGTTGTCATTATCATTTAGCAGGATCGGGCTGGGTTCAAACCCAGCCTTGGTGCATGTGGCCGGCGCCCTACTCACTGTGCTACTGGCAATTCTGGCGCTGAGCCTTTTTTTTTTTTTTTTTTTTGAGATAAGAGTCTCACTCTGTGACTCTGGGTAGAGTGTGTCTCTACCCAGTGTTGTCATCATAGCTCACAGCAACTTCAGTCTCTTGGGCTCAAGCCATCTTCCTGCCTCAGCCTCCTGAGTAGCTGGGACTACTGGTGCCTGCCACAATGCCTAGCTAGTTTTTCTATTTTTAGTAGAGACTAGGCTTGCACTTGCTCAGGCTGGTCTGAAACTCCTGAGCTCCAGGGATCCTCTTGCCTCAGCCTCCGAGAGGGCTGGGGTTGTAGGTGTGAGCAACCACACCTGGCCTGTTCCTCAAATATTAAACCCAATATTAGCATAGGACACAGTGCCCCACTTCTGGGTGTACATACAAAAGAGCTGACAGGAAGGGCTCAAACATATATTCGTACACCCATAGCCAGGGCAGCACTATTCACAGCAACCAAATGGTGGAAGAAGCCCCAAGTGTGCACAGAGGGAAGAAGGAACAAAGCATGGCCTGTCCGTGTCATAGAATATTACTCAGCCATAAAAAAGAAGGAAAAACTGCCCAATGCTGTGACATGGATGATCCTTGAGGACTTCGGGCTCACCGAAATAAGTCAGTCACAAAAAGACAAATAGCGTATGATCCCACTTCTTCAAGGTCCCTGAAGCAGCCTAATCCACGGAGACAAACAGTGGAGTGGCAGGAACCAGGGGTGGGGAGGGAGCAGGGAAGTCGGTGTTTAGTGGGGACAGTTTGCAGAAATGGACACAGCCTGTGGATGGATGGTGGTAATGGCTGCACGACACTGTGAATGTACCTAATGCCACTGAACTCACTCTTGCACATTTTATGCTACATGTATCTTACCAGAATACAACACACAAGGAAGTCCCACCCACTATTTTTCTGTATGCCACTAGTGAGCCCTGAGAAGGCTGTGGCAGAAACTTGCTAGCTATTCTACCCTGTCCGACATCACATTTTAATTTCCAGCTAGGTGGCTCAGCACCTGTAGCACAGTGGTGCTAAAGCACCAGCCACACACACTGAGGCTGGTGGGTTCAAACCTGGCCCAGTTCAGCTAAATAACAATGACAACTATAATAAAAAAAATAGCTGGGCACTGTGGTGGGTGCCTGTAGTCCTAGCTACTTGGGAGGCTAAGGCAAGAGAATCACTTAAGCCCAAGAGTTTGAGGTTGCTGTGAGCTGTGATGCAATGGCACTCTATCCAGGGTGACAGCTTGAGACTGTCTCAAAAACAAAAACAACAATAAAAATTTCCAGCTAGGCGTTTTATCATCCAGTTAATGACTGTATTCCCCCAACTCTCCTGCAGCTATGTGTAAGTATGTGACAGTGTCCTGGCCAAGTGGATGTGATTAAAAGTTGACTCTCCAGAAACATCCTGGGAAGACAGGAGTGATATGGGGCCAAGGAAGGCTTGGAGATGGCCCTGAAATGGGGAAGCATCCTGAGAAGCACATGGCCATGCAGAATGTTCTGGCTTCACAACTTCAGGGCTGTTTCCTTAAAGGAAGGAATGTGTTCTCCCCTTTTCCTTCTTCCTGATGGTTGGAACACTGATGTAAAGGCAGGAACTGCAGCAGTTATCTTATGCCATCTTGCATTCAGAGTCCATGTGCAACACAATCAAAGGAGCCCAGATCCCTGCCAGGAAGCCACCCTCCTAGCCCTAGGGTGACTACCTAGACTTTTATGTGAGAAAAAAATTATGTATCTTTCAGTGAAGCCCTCCATATGCTGGGTCTCTGTTAAAGAGGTCATGCCCATAGCCCGAGCAGTTCAGACATATACAGGGAGGATCCTCAGTCTTCCCTCCATCCCAAATCTGGCCTGTTCTGGGACAGCCAGGAGGCCTCCCCCAAATCTCCAGAACCTACAAAGTCTCCATATTTTGCTGGGCTCCCTTGGGCATGTGACCATTCAAAGCTGGGCTCTCTGTCACCTCTACCACTTGACATTGTCCTAGAAGTTCCGGCCAAAGTGGAAGGGGGAAGACAGAAGTACATGCAGGAAAGAGGACAGCAGCCCCCTGAGGGGCAAACTGAGCCCCACCCTGCCACCACCACTGCAGTCACTCTGCACTGCAGCCCTGTGCAGGGCTCATTATCCCCACAGTCGACTGGATGTAGCTGAGGAACAGAGTGGCTAAAGAGCTTACTCAAGGTCATGCAGTCAACAAGGAGTAGAAGCCAACATGAACTTAGGTGATTTGGTTCCAAAGGATTCTATATTGCTCCCTTGTCAAGTTACTGCCCAGAAAACTCCAGAAAAGCAACAGACACATGATTAGAACTAACTGAAAGAGTTCAGTGAAGTGACTGGACAGGAAATCTGTCCCCCTAAACCTCAGGGGTAGAGAATACAGGCACCAGAGTCAGACAGGCCAGGCTGTGTAGTCACTCAAGTCTGTGGGCTTTCCCTTGTTAACCTGTGAAAGGGGTCTTCATTCCTCCTTGCCAGGTTTCTGTGAGGACAGGACTCCATGCTCACACTCATACCTAGGCAGGTCCTCAGGGGCTGGGTGAGCTTCCCTGATGAGAATGTGCTTTATGCTCTTTGTCAAGTTCAGTTCTGCCCACTTGGTCCTCCCTCTGCCTGCCATGGAGACCTGAGCTGTCTGGCAGCCTGGCGGACCTCAGATTCACAAGTCAGGACCAGGCTTCACCTGAAGCCTGGGGCTGAACCCACCTGCCTGTCAGGATGCTTCCCCATTTCAGGGACTGTCTCTAAGTCTGCTGGGACCCAGCATCACTCCTATCTCCCCAGGATGTTTCTGGAGAGAAGTCAACAGCACCCAGGAGGCCTTCACAGCCCTGGAGAGCTGTACATCAGAGGAAAGTTGGAAGCCCCTTTTTGCCTGGGGCCTTGAAGTCTCACCATGGAGGTCACAATTCTATGCTGGGGGATGGGGAGACAGTCATTTATTTCCTGCCAGGGAAGGTGAAAGGTGGAAAAGCAGAGAGTGGGCAGGAAGCACAACGACACTAATTATCCGATTACGATGGTCATGTAGGCAGAGCTGCATTGCGGCAGGGCTGCATGGCCCCAAGCCCCTGCCCCACTCCACACACGCTGGCCCTGCGCCACCCCACAGGTGCGGCCAGGCCCGTGCTCTTGGGAGGGACACGGAGACTCAGAAATGTCATGGCTGTCTTTAGTGGAAGACTCCAGCCTGCAAAGGCTGGGGTCCAGGAGGCAGCTAGTTTCCTGTCCTCCCAGACCTTCATAATCAGAGAACACCTGGATAGAACAAGCGGTGCCCTAAGCCTCCTATCTGTGGCACTGTGGCACCCGTCTCTGCCAGCTTCCAATTCTGGAGCCAGCTCCAAGGGCTGGAAGCAGTCAAGGCTTAAATAGGTAATTAAGGAAATTACAGACAATTGGAGGCCTGGGGCTGAGTCCTTCCAGCTCGGACAAGCAACAACTAGATAAGGAGACTACCAGACGCACAGGTGTCCTCCTGGGGAACAAGCCCAGGGGACCCCATTATGGATCTTCACAGGGGGTTTGATCTGGTGTCTGGAAATAGTCCAAAGTCTTTGGGAGGACAGTCTGGGTGGGACTCACTGGGGTCAAGATCAGGGCCAGTGAAAGGATCCAGAAGGTAGGGCTCCAAATGAGGGGCTGGAGAGTTGTGTGCTCACCCGGGGATTTTAAGCTACCTTACAAAGTGAGACTTTTTGTCCCTCAGTGAACCTAGCTTGGCTGGAGATTAAACCAGGCCCAGTGACCTGGCTGACTCACCCAGACAGTCAACTGAATGTCACTCTATGGGGGCCCTGGGCGTGCAGGGGTGGGGGTCTGGAAGCTCATATTCCCTGGCCCCAGGCCACTTTGAGACCTTAGAAAAGGCCTTGGCCTTGGCATTTGTTTGGAAGAGGTGAGGGCAAGGGTGGTGGGTGGAACAAAAATGATGAATTTACGCTATAGATGGGATGCAAGTCTAGCTGCCGTTTGCTGACCCAGAGGCAGGACCGAAGCACTGGTACCACTTTCCCAGGCTGACTGCAGCAGGATGCCTGCTGCCAAGTACAGCGATGGAGGAAGAGCCAGTGGCTGATGGTGCCTCTGAGAGAAGACATCTCAGAGGCTGGGACCAATGGAGGGTCATCTGAAAGGCTACCAGGCTCTGCATCCTTGCTAACCCCCACCAGCAGTGGCCACAGGACCCAAAGGGCACGTAGGGCTTGTCTGTGGTCTGAATCATATGGACTGAGCTCTGCTGGTTCCTTAAAGACTGTTTCTGACCAAGGAGCCCAGTAGACAAACCCAGGAGCATTTCCATCCAAGCCCAGGGGAGCTCCTGCAGTTCTTGGGAAATGCCTGGAGGAACTGGGGGTCCTGCAGAGGCAGGAGAGTGCCTCTCACTCCAGTGCATGATAGCAACATGGGTTTTGAATCTCCCCTCAGTGTACCCCCCAACCCCTCCTCTGGGCCCCCCTCCCTGCTCCATGTGCTCAGGACAGAGGCCCAGTGAGGCCCAGCTGGGGAGGGAGCAGCGGGCAGGGCAGTTGCCGAAGGCACCTCTCCGGGATGGTGCTGGGAGAGCAGCTGGGGCTGGGGACCAGGACCAGAGGCATTTTCCCACCTTCTCCACCCTCCCCTGGGGAGACCCCAGCCTGCCCTCCCATGATTGTGTTGGAGCTCCACTTCCTCCTGCAGGGAAGGCTGAGGGGTGCTAGGGGCCAGCTGGCAGCAGGAGCCTTGACGCTGCCTGGAACCACTTACTTATCACCCATCTCACGTACACATGCAGCCACATGGGCCCCCAGGCCAGCCCATTCTCATCCTCTGGTCCCATGGATAGACTGTAAGGGGGCACTCTGGCTGTGGCCCCAGGACACAGGCTCTAAGAGCAAAGGCTGGACCACTGGTTGTGATGCTATGGGCAGATAAGCCACGGTCCAGGAAGAAGAGAAAAGACTAGGTGGGAGGGGCAACAAGGACCGAGCCAGGCTCAAAAGCCCCCAATCTATCCACAGCTCTCTTCCTCCTCTCCTGCACCAGGTGTGGGACTGTCAGGTGGCAGAGTCCCTAATGGCAGGGGCTGCCTCACTCATAGGGGCCAAAAGACCAAGACGTGTGGTGTCTGGTTCTGGATTCTTCTAGGAGAAATGAAACTTTGGCCTTTGGAGGGGGGACAAGAAAAGACCCCTGTGCCTGGCAAGGCAGGTAGAAGTCTGAATGCCAGAACCCTCCCAGAACCAGCCCAGAACCCTCCCCTGCCCAGGAGGTGGGGCTGGGCACATTCCACAGGCTGTGCTCTGAGGGCACTGAGTAGGTTCAGCCAGGCTGGTCCAATTTGGAGAAAGGGCCCCTCCTCATGAGGTCACATCTTGTTTCACCATTATGCCCCTGACCAGCAATCTGAGAAAATATAGGATCAGCTCTGAGCTGGCCGCCCCATCCATCTGAACCTGGTTCAGGGTTTAGAGTTGAAATGCAAGAGTGCAAGGAATTCTGAGTGTCAGGATAGCCCAGGGACTGACAAAATCCTCAGGTAAGTTGGGAAAAACAGCTATGGTGGCTCTTTTTAATACATCTTCATTCAGCGCAAGCCAAAGAAGTAAATTCCAAAGCAGCAGGAAAAAGGCCAAAGCTCTGTCATTTGAGGTCAGCAGCTGGGATGGAGAAGGCCAACAGCAACTTCTCAATCTCCCTATCCCTTCCTTGCTGCCAGCTTTCTTTTCCTGTTTCCTAATCAGGAGGTTCTGGTGCATCAACACTTGCCTCCCATGTCATGCCTACAGGGCCAGAACCACACAGTCTGCTGGAGCCAGCCACCACCCGCCCACAGGAAGCATCTGAGGATGTCCAGAGCAGGTAGAGCCAGATGCTTTATTGAGGGAAGGGGAGGAAGAGAGATTCGACAAAATGGCTCTAATGTTCACTAGTGAAGAATCAAGCCAGAACAAAGGAGTTTCATTCTGCCTTGAGGTTACTGCAGTGGGGCTGGCAGGTCAGATATTGGATGATACTAGGTATAAGAAGCATGACCATGATACTGGTACACACACACACACACACACACACCCCTATGTACCGAGATCAGCAGGGGCTACAGAGGCCTCAACATTAGCCAGGGAATAGCAATTTGATAAAAGAAATGAGGACTATTATTAATAGTAATCCAGCAAAGAATGCACCTTAGATCCTCACCTCATCCTACTCCCCAAGCCAAATTTCCTTTGGATTAAACAGGGGTGGGCGAACTATGGCAGCCAAGATCTCCTGTTAAGAAAGTCTCATTGGAACACAGGCACACCCATTATTTGCATATCGTCTGTGGCTATTCCCATGCTACCACACAGAGTTAAGTAGTCAGGACAGAGACTGTGCGACCTGCGAATGTTTACCGTCTGGCTTTTGCAAAGAGAGTTTGTCAACCACTACATTAAAGAGTTAAACATCTTAAAAACGCAACCCCTGCAGACACATAGAAAACCCAGAAATGAACAGCTCTCAAATTTCTGTAAAGGATTTTGTAAGTCTAGAAGCAATGGAAGAAATCACACATGCCTGTGAGATAAAAAAGTGTTTACCTTTTCCATGAAAAAAATTAAAAGGCAAAGAACTAAGAAGTTAACATTATTTGCAACAAATATGTTAAATTGTCACTATTTCTCATGTGTTAAGTTTATTCAAATCCTAGTACTCTGGGAGGCCAAGGCAGGTGGACTGCTTGAGCTCAGGAGTCCAAGACCAGCCTGAGCAAGAATGAGACCCTGTTTCTACTAATAATAGAAAAACTAGCCAGGTGTGGTGGTAATGCCTGTAGTCCCAGCTACTCGGGAGGCTGAGGCAAGAGGATTGCTTTAATTAAATAATTTATAATTAATTAAAGCAATCCTCTTGCCTCGGCCCAAGATTTTGAAGTTGCTGTGATCTACAGTGACACCAGGACACTCTATCCAGGGTGACAGAGTGAGATTCTATCTCTAAATAAATAACTAAATAAATAAATAACGTTTATTCAAATCCCACAAAAGAAACACGAAGATCTCAATAAATCAATCTTAGGAGCAGATAATTCACACAAAAAGATACCATTTATAAACACGTGAAAAAATGGTAACCCTCATTAGCAATTAAAGAAATGTAAAGTAAGGTAGATATTTTTGACCTAGATACTTATGACAGTTTCTTTGAGTAAAATATCTACTGCTGTCAGCTTATAATAAACATGCCTTATGGTACATTGAAAAAGCCCTTTTGGAGAACAATTTGGCTAAATATGCTCTGTCTGGGTGCTCTGCTCAGGACAGGGTGAATGCTACGTAGCCTCACAGAGAAGAGCAAAATGAGCCCGGCTGTCTGGATTTCCAAAAATAGCCAAATAATTAAGCAAATTACAATCTCTTGAGAGAATATTATTCAGCCATTAAAAATTGTAATTACTGAGGACTGCCTGATACACAACTGTTGAATGATTGAACGATCATTTGGAGTTTCTTCTTTGTACAGCTCAAGTTCATTATTTTTGCAATAAGCACTTACTGCTTTCATAATCTTAAAAAATTAAACTATATCCATTTTGAAAAAAATGTTCATTTAGGAAGGGATTATATTAATAAAGAAAATGCTTCTGTAAAGCAAAAAATAGATTACACAACTGAGCCTATGGTATAATTACAGTAATGTGCAAATAAATGGGCTGTGCGAAGAAAAAGGAGCGGGGACAAGTGCAAGAAAATGGAAGTGCTGGCTTCCAATTGGGTGACAGGATGGGGGTGGAGGTTACTACGTCTTCAATGTCTCTGTGTGTTATGAATTTTCTATGAAGAGCATACATGTAAACAGCATTATTTTTAAATAGTAAGAAGTCACTGCTATTAAAACAACAACCACAACCACAGTTACAAGGCTGTGCCCATCTGCGCAGGCTGCCTAGGTCCTTGCACTGAAGCCCCAGACCTGGTTCCTTCATGCAGCGTCCTGAGTGCACATGGTGGGCCTGGTCAGGGTTTTGCCCCAAGCTGGGTGTGCTAGGACCACCGGAGTCAGCATAAGGCCAGCTCTGGGTACTTGCACCATGTCTTGCCTCCCTGATACCTGTTGGTCTGGGTGCCTGCGTGCTGCCCACTTTGGCACAGGACCTCAACTCTCAGGTCCACACCTGCTTTGCCCACTCCCTTTCAAGGAGCCACGTAGGAGGATCTGGGGGTGGCTTTTGGGTCCTTGTGAGGACTTGAGCTGGCGTTCACTCCAAAGCAATGCTGCATGACAGAATGTTCTGGAGTGATGGAAGTATTCTCTATCTGTTCTGTTGGGGTAGTCAAGGCCATGCAGGCAGGGTGGGTCAGGGACTCAGTTTAGGGTTCTGAGACTTGAGGGGTGCTGACTGTCCTTGTGGTCTGAGCCCATCCTTGTGGCCCCAGTCATCTTTGCACTTTGACTCTGGTTACTGGAGACTCTCTGAGGATCACTTAGCAAAGAATAGTGCTCTAGGAGGACAGGAAGCAGTTTTGTTTCTTCCTCTCCATTTACTCCCCAAAGTAAACACTGGGCCCAGCCCACCAGGAGCACAGTTGAATAAATAATGCCCACCACACCGGTAAGATGTAGTCTCTGGCATGACAGCCACATTTTGAGAGACAATCCACCAAAGCCCAGCCTGGCACCTTCTGTTTCCAGTCACCAAACTCTCAGACTAGAGCCTGGCCCATTGTAGGACGCTTCCTCTAATGTTCTCAGGGGCTTCTCTTCTGGGTGGTTCTGGGGCTGTCTAAGCCTGGGGGCTGGCTAAAAGTCTGCCTGTACATCAGTGACCTTGTGCCACAGCACAGGGGACTCAGGGGGTGGTTTCGGAGTCCATGTGAAGATTCAAGTGTGCATCCACTCCAAAGCAACTCTGCATGACCCAACATTCCAGAGTGATGGAAATGTTCTCTATCTGCATGGCCTGATGTAGCAGCCACCAGCCACATACTAAGTACTTGAAAAGTGACCAGTGCAACTGAAGAGGGAGTTTGTGATTTTACTTAATTTTAATGAAATCACTACTGTGGTAGTGGCTTCCACGACAGCTCTAGAAAGTGCCTGAAAACTGTGGCCTCAGGAAAGAACTCCCTTGAATAAAATGGCTGCTGTTTATTGAGAGACCCACCTATAGAGCAACAGAAGCTGGCCCAGGACCCCTTTAAATAAGGTGATCTCCAAGGACACTGACATATGACCCCTTTGCACAACTTTGATTTGGAACCAAGTCTCCAGAAAGCTCTTGTGCTGGAAAAAAGTCCTCTTGCCAGTCTCAAAATTCCCTGAGCATTTTCACCCTTGTCTTGTTGCTCTGATTTGGGTTATGCCACCCAGTAAGCTATGTTGCCTTGGACTTGAGCCCTTCCCAGCCTTGGTCAGTCTAGGATGCCTGAATTCCCTTACATTTCATAGCATCCTTCTCTCTGTCCTGGTGACATGTGGTTCAGACCCTTCTCCCCAGGCTTGCTCCCAGGCTCACTGCCAGTACCTCCCACCCAACAGAAGGAGCCCATGCAAGGGAAATGGCAGGGGACAGGGAGGAGCCATCTGCATGTTCCAGGTCTCTGCCATAGCCCAGGTCCTTTTCTATCAGCTGCCATTTACACACTCTAAGTCTGCTCCTTCTTAGGGATGCCCTGAGGGGCCACACAGATGACTTACTGAAAATCAAACCATTCCTCAGTTTGCTTTGGATTGATACAAATCTTCTCTCAGTGGGTAGGTATGGGGACATAGGTGGCTTAGCTTCTGAGTTACAGGGTATTTCCGAGAATCCCCAGCTTTACCTCCACATGGCTGGAAATACCCTTAACATTCACTCACAGAAACAGTGCTCCACTCTGGAGAGGTCAGCACACACTTTTAGAGAGGAAAGAACTAGTGACTCCATGTGTAGACCAGAGTCCAAAGACTGACTGCCTTCCCTGCTTTGACTACCTACTGGCTACTGGCTGTGTGACCTTGAGCAAGTTACCTAGTGTCTCTGGGCCTCAGATACATCATCTGCAATATGAGGATGACAACAGCACTAGCTTCTTTTGGTTAATGCTTCAATTAAGAGAGGGAATCTCTGTGAAGGGCTCAAAATAGTGTGTGGCACAAGGTGACTGACATCATTGCTGTTGTCATTATTGATGTTACTTGATGGAGATAAGTAACCTCTGATGGAGATAGCAGCCACCAGTGAAATACACATGCCATCAGTTTAAAATCAGAAGGGAGTACATATATGCCGATAACGCTCTCTATAAGGGGAAGAGGCTGGGGCGGCTTTGCCGGCTGCAAGAGTCCCAGCTGACGCCCAGCTATCAGAAGCCCTGGGGACTCTGGGCACTCTCATCCTGTCTACCAGGAAGGCAAATCATGCTCAGGGGGGCCTCTGGAGCTGTCACTCTGGGCTGGGAGAAGACATTCTGGGCTGGAGGGTGCTGACTAACAGGCCTGGCCTCTCCCTGCTCGTGAATGAAATGATTCAACATCTGAAGCTCCACTTGGAATCCTGAAATGTCAGCACAGAGAGTCCACTGAGGCCCACCTCCATCCTCCCTGGATCTGGAGCAGAGAAGGGACTTGGCCATGGTCACAAAAACCATCAGGCACAGAGCGCTGGTGGCAAGAGCCTTTTTTGCTCCTTTCCTTGCCCTCAGAGGCCTGGGCATTACAGCTCTCTCCCCAGAATGCTCTCTACCTCAGGGGCTCTCTTCTTAGGGGACTGCTCCCCTTCTGGCTCTGTGCAGAGCCCCTCCCACATCATCCCACTTCCATCTGCCTGTGTTACCCCCTTCTGTGCTGGAGCATGCCTGCTCCTTCACTCCCACCACATGGCAGTGCTGGGCACAGACCAGGTTGATCTGATCAAGCTCGGCTGTGTCCTTGGCCCTCCCCCACCTTGAGGCCAGCAGCAGGGACAATCAATGCCCTGGGACCACAAGTACTCAGCCCCTTCCAACTACTCACTCTTCAGGCACAGCCCAGAGGGCTGGCTTCACCCTTGGGCCCTCTGCCAGGTCTCAGCCGAATCCTGCAGGGACTAGGCAGCCCCCAGCCTCTCCTCAGCATTGCTGCTCCCCTCTCACCAGCTGCAGGACCTTGTTTTCCTTGTGTGTGAAAAGCGGGTGATGTGCACAGCAGCTCACACATGTGCTGAGTGTGAGACTCAGACACAGGGCCAGGAACAGGCTTACAGCAGTTCCTGGATATGGGAGGAGCTCAGAAGGAGGGGCTGGCCTCTGATCATGAGGGGACCAGCCAGCTCCCTAGGTCTACAGAAATGTCCCTAGGCATCTGTTCATAAAGGAGGTGGCCTCTGCCCATGCAGTCAATGCAAGGCCCAGTCCTTTCTCTCTTGAGGCCTCAATTATCCTATCTCAAAAATGGGGACAAAAATCCAAGTCTTGCCTCTCTTGTCTGGTGAGTCTGCAGATTCAGTGATGTCAAGGTCAAGTGATGTCAAAGAACATGCCACACAGAAATCAGGTGCCCACAGGGTGCCCGGCCTATGCAGGGTAAGAGCCAGGCCTTCCATGAGATGTTCACAGACTATTAAGGCTAACAGCAGTGGATGAGGGTATAAAGTTAGTAGGCAAATGAGGGGTCCATGTGCAGCAGGTGCCTGTCAGGCTGAGACCTAAGTCCTTACAGGAAGCCAGGAGATATGTGGGATGAGGGCTAGTCGGTTAGGGTCAGAGGCCCTGGGGCCTCATCTTGGTGGAGGGACTCTGGGCCCTGCTCTGCCTCTCCAGGGAGCCAGTGTGTGAGCAGGTAAGCATTTCCCCTCTTTTACAGCCCCTCCTGAGCCCTTGCCCTGGGGGGCTCTCCACCATCCCCTACAGTCCTGAGCTGCCCTGTCTCACACACCTCCTCAGCTGGTCAGGCCACTAAGCCTCCAAGTGGCTGGCAGAAAGAAGGCGACCTGGTCCTGGAGAGAGAAGCAGATTGCCCCAGGCTCTGGGAGATGCGGCACTTGCCGCTCCAAATTCCAGAATCTTAAAGCGTGAGCGATCACCGTGAGAAAACTGAGGCCTCCACTGGAGAAGCCTGCGGGCAAGGTCACACAGGTGAAGAGGGTAAGATGGCTATTTCTGGAGGGATGGAGGAGTTACCTAAGTGTGGCCCGGACAGCTCGCCACCGGCACCGACTGTACCTGTGTCGGGGTCTGCCGAGCGGCGGTGTGGGAGTGCGGGGGACAGTGTGGGAACGTGTGCGGGGGAGAACAACACAGTGTGAGGGCGCGGGGGGCGGGGATTCCGCGTGGTCTCGGGGCTACAGGGGGTGCGTGTGCCCTGGTCCGCACCCCGCCGCGCGACGCGCAGCCCGCAGCCCCCGCCCCAGCCCGCGGTGGCCTGGCTGCCCAGGCATGGACGCGCCTGCGCGCGGGATGCGGGGCACCGGGCGCGGGGTGCAGGGCGCTGCCTGCTGGCCCAGCCTTGGGGTGACGCTGGGCCGCTGAGCCGCAAGGACATGCAGGCCCAGCGCGGAGCGCAGGTGCCTAGGACAGAGTTCCATGACCCCACCTTCGGCCGCGCCACCTGCTGGGCTGCTTCCAGCCCCCGCTCGCACCCGCGCCCACCCCAGCGGCGCCCGCGCGCCCCAGGCACCACTTACCCGGGCATGGGCACGGCCGCCACCGCGGCCTCACCTCCGGCGAGCGATGTCGCTGAGGACGGGTGCCCGGCGGGCGACGACCCGTTCCAAGGATGGAAAGGCCCGGGAACGGGCGGCCTGGCCGGCGGAGCGGCGCGGGGCGCGACCTCCGCGGCGAGCAAGGGCTGCGTCCGTGTGCTCGCCACGCTCCGCACCGGCGGCGGGCGACGCGGCGCGCTCAGCTCCAGCCGCAGCTCTGAGCGCAGAGGGAGGGACGGAGGGGGAGAGGGAGGGAAGCGGGAGGAGGCGGGAGGGAGGAGAGAGCGGGCGCGGGGGGCGGTGCGCGACGCGGAGGCCGCGGGGCTCCGGAGCCTCGCGTCGGGTGCGCTCCCCTTGGGCACGCAGGGTGCCCGCACTTTCTGGCCTGGCATTGCCTCTGAAGGCTATGGGCCTCGTGGGGGTGGGCGAGGCTGGAAACTGGGGTGCCGGGGCACCTGCCGGCGCAGAGAAAGTGCTCTGGGGCACTGGCCTGCTGCTACCTTTGAAGATTTCTGCCCTTTCCCAGAGGGAAGCTGGGGCTTACAAGAGATTCTTAAAATTGGTGATCCCCAAAGGTTCTCACGCAGGACACGGAACTTGCACACAGGTGGACACCTGGAGATGGACAGCAGGGACGCACACATTTGTGGATACAAGTGGAGACAGCCATCCATCTCTACGCACAAACATGTATGTGGACAGAGACCCCCAAATGAGGCTGACTTCTGCCACTGACCTTTAGAGCCCCAAGCCTCCTAGCCCCAGGGACAGTGGAGACCTCTGACCCCAGATCAGACCTTTGCCATAGTCTGTGAAGAGGGAGTGGAAGCGGGATTGGGACATAGGAAGGAGGTTGAATGTGTGGGAAAGAGGGTGACAAGTCCACAGGGAACATTACCCTTGGAGCAGGCAGGATTCAGGACTCAGGGCAGAAACATGCAGCAGGTGGAAGATGCCTGGACACAGCCTCCGAATTAGTTCTTGCCTTGGGAAAGGGGGCTCCAGGGCATGCAGCATGCCAGGCTGGGGTGGGCTCTGGGGACATAGCAGGGTCCACAAAACCGGGAGTGTTGGGCAGACAGTGGGTGTGTGCACATTGTGGGGTAAGGGCCACAGGAGACTGTTGATTTGAGGACATGAAAGATGGTGCAGGGGCCTCAGGGAAGGCCTCTTTGAGGAGATGCCACCCTGCCAGAGACCAAAAGGACAGGAAAGCATTGTTGTGCCTCCCCCTACCAGGGGACTATCTCAACCCCCACCCACAGGAAGCAGCTGGCTTCGTGCAAAGTCTGTGAGATATGGCATTCCAGAGAGCCTGGGCCAGGCCCCTGCAGGTTCACACTCACAGAGGCTCATACAGCTGTGTTCACATACATTCTCACATTCACAGATGCTTGCTTGCATTCACCCACATGCAATCAATGACCCTCCATGCTGCCACACACATAGTGACTTACACTAAAACTCACAAGCACTCTGGATTCTTCTTCTTTTTTTTTTTTTGCAGTTTTTGGCCAGGGCTGAGTTTGAACCTGCCACCTCTGGCATATGGGGCCAGCACCCTACTCCTTTGAGTCACAGGCGCTGCCCCAGAACTCTGGATTCTTTACACTCTCCTGGTTTATGTACAGGCATATACATACACACGCATACAGTTACTCACATAGTCACATGAGTATGTGAGTGTCACACTCATATTCACACACACTCACCCCCACAGTACCCTTCAACTCCAACCCCGAGCAGCTTTCCCTGGGTGTTGGCTTTTGTTGGGGACAGTAGGTTGGCTGTCTTGCAAGCTGGGGAGGTGCCCCTACCAGCACCCTATCTGGGCAGTAGGGCCCCAGTTCAATGGGCTGGGAGCCAGGCTTTGGGTCCCGGCTGTTGTCAGCTTTGGCACCCATGATGCCACAGCAACCCTGGTGCCTGGGGCAGATATAGTAGGACAGGCAGGCTGCTCCTTAGGTCTGGAAATACTGTGAAGACACCCCCCCCAATCCTGACATACTGTGGCCCAGAATAGGAAAAATCAAAACTGCAGCACATTTCAATTTTGCTGAAAACCTATTAGGAGCTAAGTGCTGGCCACTGTCCTCTTTCTCTCCACATGCTGGATAGGGAGGTGGGGGTGCAGAGGACCATCAGATCCATCTGGAGCCAACTCAAAAGTCAGCCTTTCACCCCTGGACAGGAGGTGGGGCATCGGCCCACCCTTATGCCCCAGGAACTGCACAAGGGTGGAGGAGCTTCAGGGCAGCATCTTTTAAAGCCTTGTGGCCTCCCTTCTCCAGTACATTCCAGCCATTTCCCCTCGGTGGCCTTCCACAGTATGGCAGACTCCTTGGGATCATGTTCTTCTCTCTCCCAGGCCTGAGGTCCTGGCTCCAGAGCTAGAAAAGGTAGAATAAAGGGTGCACCCTGGACAACAGCAAATGCCTCTTAGCAGACATGTGTCAGCAGCTGTTAGTGGACAGAGGTAAGGCCCATGGGGAAGGAGGTTCTGGGGGGACCCACACTTACAGACCTGGGAGTGGCTCTGAGAGATAAAAAGAAAAGGGAAGACTCCCTTGGGGCTGTGTCACTGACTTCCCTCAGGGACCAGGGGGCATACTGTTCCCCTCTGGGGGGATGTTCATTTAACTGATGGTTGCTGTCCACACAGGGGTATTGGCAATAGCACATGAAGCCTGCCCTACTCCCTGAGCTGGAACCCCTTCCTCAGTTGGGTATTTGTGCATCTCTGTGCTTGGCACAGGCTGGTTGGGGGTAGGAAATCTAAGGCAGAGATTACCTGCTGACACCCCTTCACCCTTTACCCTGGGCCCTGGGGACACTGCTCAGGGCTAGTCCAGCCAGCAGTTGGTAGTGCAACGTACCATTGTGATCACTCTCACCAAGGCCAAGGACAGAAGGCTAAGGAACTAGATGTCATGAAAGTCCCCAGTCCCTAGTAAGCTATGGTCCCTAAACAGTTAATGGCCAGGAGAGAGGATGGTCCTGTTTTATGGTTTGAGATAGTTGATTCCCAGCCTGGAGCTCTGGAGCTGGGTGGCCTTTGCTCACTGGCTAGCCCCTCTTTATTCTACCATCTGTAAAAATAGGAAAGTTTTCTAGAAAGTTCTTCCTTACAGTAATCATTGTCTTCTACACTGGAACTACTTAGGGAGCTAGCCCCAAGGATTTCATGGCTGGGGCCGGGGGTGTGATGGGCAAGCTGCTTGGCCAAGTGACCCAAACCACCCTGCTTCCGAGAACCCTCCTGGTCCCAAGCCAGCCTACCCCACCATGCCCAGGGCCTGACTCCTCTGGAACCCCTAGGCCTTGGTGCCTTCCCTGTTTTCCTCCATGGCCACACAGGCACACCTCAGAGGCTGTCTCAGCCTAAGGAACAAAAGTTGTGAAGAGCACTCCACCCTCAGTCCCCTGCCTGCCAGCCTGGCCACCTTAGCCTCCCACTTGCCTGCTACTCACCTGCTCTGGACATCTACCTGCAACCCTGGGCAGCCCTTGTTCCCCTGCCCCCAATTGCTTTCTTTCCCAGGTCGTTAGCTACATGCTGTCACCAGGCTCCTCCTCCCTGGGTTTCTGGGCCATGCCCCTCCTTGCTGGCTTTCCCTCCTGCCACATTTGAGACAGCAATTAACTCCTCAACCTACTCTGAAGTGGGGGCCCCCATCTTCTTGTGCCCAGTCTCTTGCTGGCTGACATTATAGCCCTTCCCCCAAGGCCTCAGGGGCCACCAAGTCACTGTCCACTCATAGCCCTGCAGCAGGCCAAAAATGCACCCAAAGATGTGCCCATGTCTTAGTCCTTGGAACTGATATGTGACCTTATTTGGAAATAGGGTCTTTGTAGATATGATTGAATTAAGGTTCTTGAGATGGGAGGATTATATTGGATCATCCAGGCAGTCCCCATGTGCAATGACAAGTGTCCTCATAAGAGGAAAGCAGAGGGAGAGTTCACACATGCATACCCACAGAACAGGAGGTCACGTAACTGCAAAGGCAGAGATTGGGGTGATGCGATCACAGCCAAGGATCTCCTGGAGCCATCAGAAGGTGGAAGAGGCAGGAAGGACCCTCCCCTAGAGCCTCTGGAGGGACTGCAGCTGCCCACACCTAGATTTCGGTCTCTGGCCTCCTGAACCAGGAGAGAATCCATTTTTGTTGTCAGTGCCCTAATCTGTGCTGCTTTGTGAGAACAGCCACAGGACACTCTTGTGTAAGCCCCAACTGGCCCACTGAGGCACTCCTACCCACAAAGCCCTGCCCACTGTACACTGTGGACCTTCCCAGGTTGCTTAACCTCAACACACTCCATGCTTTATGGTTCTGGAAAGCTCTGGTGGGTGGTGGAGAGTGTGTGTCTGTGATGGCTTCTTGGGCACAATTCCTGTTGCCATAAAGGCTCCAGCCTCAGGGGCCATCTCAGTCCCCTGGGCATTACTGCCTGTGTCCTGGCCATCATAATTCAGTGGGCAATAGGGCCCTTCAGCACCTAGGCTGCTGGGGTTCTCCAGGGCCCCAGAGGGTGAGGGAGAAAATAGCTTTGTGCTGGCGATGATGGCCTGCCCTGTAAGGCCCCTTCCATGGGTCCCTGCCCTCCTGAGACCAGAGCCTGGATTCCTGGGGGGCAGGGCCTGGACACCCACATGGGGGCCAGTGATGGCTGGATGAATGCCTCCTCTGGGTTCTCAGAGCAGCTTCTCTGCCTTGGCTCCTTGGTCTTGCCTCCTCAGGCCCTTCAAAGAGGGGTTGTCTCCCTTGGGGCTCTGCCTCTCTCCCTGTCCCCGGACTGTAGGACTGCAGATGCCTGGTTGGTTGCCCGTCTGACAAGCCCCAACTTGTCTAAATCCAAGCAGTGGATTCAGCTTAGGCTCCAGCTGGGCCCCACCACTGCCAGAAGGCACCTGACCTGCAATAAGTGTTTGGAAATGTCCCCTTCCCCAATCCCATGCCCTCCTCAAAGCCTGCTCTTTGGCAACTTTTGGTCCCTTTCACAGAACAAATAGCCCTCCCCAGTGAGCTACACCTCTGACATTCGTTGTGTGTGTGTGTGTGTGTGTGTCTTCATGTGTGCATGGGCACGTGTGTTTGTGTGTTCATGTGTCTGCATTAGTGTTTGTGTATGTGTCCTCCACCAGCTCTGGAATCCACCCAGCCCTCAGGAAGCATTCCTCATGGCTCCCTGTCCCTCTCTGGGCTGAGCCTGTCAAGGGCCTCAGGCCATGGGGCACCACAACCAACCTGATGAAACTCTGCACCCCACCCTGCCCACTCTGCCCCCATCCAATCTGTTCCTAAGTCCAGGAGCTCCTATACAAGAACAAATCAGGCTGGAAGCTGTCCCCTGCACCCATCCTCTTAGCCCACCGATAGCCTGAGGCTCAGTGTGCCCACAGCCAGGGCCCTAAACAAGACCCAGGTCTCCAAGCCACCTGAAAGTGCAGGTGGGGGCCACCAGCTTGCGGTGACTCCCTTGGTGTTGCCAGACTTTTCCCAAAGCCCAGTTAGCATCAACTTTACTATTATTATTATCATCGAATAGTTCACAACACACTTGATAGTGGAGTAATTCATCTTCACACTGCAGTCAAGACTACTGCTCTTCTCCCACCACCCATCAGCCCTTGCAAAGGGTGTGTGTCCCTGCCCACCTCTGGGCTCCTGTTCGTACTTACCACCCATATAGTGCTCGTCCCATGAGCTTGTTGTGGCACCTCTACCCCAAATATGTCCTTGAGGTGTGATGGGGGAGGATGAGCTGGTGAAGGTATGTGGCATGGAAGGGAGACACAGGAAAGGAGGGGCAGATTCAGGAGGACTCTGTTGACCCCACAGAATGTGGGCATGGTGCCTCTGACAGACAAGCAGGTGGAAGGGCCCCTCTCCTCTGCCAGGCCCTGGCACTGGCCAACCCTTCTCCCAGTCGGACAGGGGACTTGACTGAGGCCCTGACTCCTGGCCCCCAGCCAGTGCCTTGCCTTGTGCCTGCCCAGCTCAGCAGAGAGTGCTGGGCTGTGGTGCACATGCCCCAGAATAGTGCTATGATGCCGCTGGGTGACATTCTATCACTGGGCCACCATGCAAAGTGGCGCCTCCCATCCCAAAAAGGAGAAATCTGGGAACATTGGGTTCCCCAGTGCCAGGTCAGGCATAAGGACATAGTTGTGTGTGCGGAGCTGGTGCACACTGCCTCCGGGCTCTGTCTCTCCTGGGCTGTCACTCATAGCGGGCCCTGCTTGCACTATTTTTGTGGGTAACAAAATAGTTACCCACAGGGAAGTTCCAGTTCCAACCTCCTGAGCTGGAAGCCCCCCTGCAGGAGGAGGGGAAGAGCAGCCTGGCTGGGGCCTGTGGCCACCTCAGCCTGTCAGACGTGCCTGCAGGTGCACTGCTCTGAGCACTGCCCTTCCACCCTACCCTTTCCAAGGCAGACCTGTGTCCTCGGTGAACAGGCTTCCCTAGCCCTGCCCTAACTCCTCACTCAGGAGCTGGTGTCAGCACACTGCAACCTGAGCTTGGCTCTCCTGGCACACAGTGTGACCTTCTGGGGGATCATACGGGAAACCAAGGCCAGCACAGAAGCGCACACACAGCACATGGCCCTGTCCCATGCCCTGCCTCTGAGAGTTGGCACTAGCATCGTTTAGAGCCCCCAGACCGCATGGAGATGTGCGGGCAGGGCCCTCCTGGGTTTCCAGACTGCCCTTCCAGCAGGAGAGGTCTAGCCTGTAGTCTAGCCGGTGCTCTGCAGCTGGCATGTTCTTGGCAAACACTCCACTCTGGAAGGAGTGCCACCTCAGGCCTGGTCTGCTTCTGGAGTCCAATCTAAGGACAGCTGGGGCAACAGAAGTGCCTAGACGGGAGGGGCAAGGGATTAGCCTGGGTTGTGAGGCCTCCAGCTCTGGACCTGAGGGTGACAAGGACCCTCTTTTTTTTTTTTTGTGGTTTTTGGCCAGGGCTGGCCTGAACCTGCCACCTCCGGCATATGGGACTGGCACCCTACTCCTTTGAGCCACAGGCGCCGCCCGTCAAGGACCCTCTTTGGAGAGCAGGGAAAGCAGCCAAGAGAAGCTCAAGGGCTCAGAGGGGGCACAAAGAGGCAGAGCTGGAGAGACAGCCATATTGCACAGTGTTTCTTTAATTGAAAGACAACCACCGACCTCAGAAGCAGCCCCTCCTTGCACTTGGTGTGACTGCTCACACTCCCCACCACAGTGGGGACCAGAAAGCAAGGGAGGGGGAGACCAGCCATCAGGGGGGTACATGGGACTCTGCTGGGGTCCTGGGCCCCTCCCGGGGGGGCAGAAAGTCCCAGAGTCTGACAGGCCCAAGGCTCCCCTGCTGAGTAATGGAGCAGGGGGCTGGACATCTTCCAGGACTGTCTGGGCTTGGGGGCAAAGCCTGGACAGGGCAGGCACAGGAGGCAGCTCCCCCTGGCTTGGTTGGGCAGGGGCTGGGCAGAGGCCAGTGAGACAGAAAGCAGACCAAGGCAGAGGGTCAGGGTGTATGTGTGTGCGTGTGTGTGTCTGTGTGTACATGTGTAGGTGCGTGTGTGCACATGTGTCCTTGTGTGCATACACAGCAGGAGCTGTGGGGTGGGAAGAGAGAGACAGAGAGAGAGATCCATAAAGGTGGAGGGGGGACAAGTCACTGAGTCCAGACAGAGATAGATCTGAGGAAGCACAGGAAGGACACAGAGAGGGAATGAGACAGAGAGACAGATGCAGAAATGGGGCAGAATGGGGGAGAGAGATAAAGAGAGAGGGAGGACTGGTCCCTGTGGGCCAGTAGAGCAAGATGGCTGGGATGAACAGGCCATGAGTTTGCTGAGTAGGAACATGGGTATTCAAGGTGACCAGGGAGCTGAGGAGGGTTGGAAACCTGGAAGAAGGTGAGAAGGAGGAATGCACGGCCTTGGCAGAGTCCACTGTGTCTACCCTCACAGACCCCAGGGTAATTTTGCTAGGACTGGCTCCTGGGACAGCCAGGATTTTGAGTGGATAAGAAGAAAGCTTCATAGGGTGCCTTTGAGTGTCCATGGTTGGCGGCAGGGGCAGCTCTGAAGGCAAGAGGCATGTGGTGGGGGCTGGGTCTTGTGCCTACCTGCACACTTGGGAGCCAGGGAGAGGCCATGGTGGGCATCAAGTTGGGGTCAGGGACCAATGGTGAGGGGCTGGGTTCGATGCAGCTGGGCACAGGCTTTGCTTCCTTGCTTTGCCCCCCACTTCAGAATATCTGACTGTGATCCCTAGAGACCCCCACTGAGGCCACCATGGTGGCTGAAACTGCCTCTACTTTTTGTAGTTGCCAAACTGGATGGCCAGGCGGTCGGTGACGCAGCGGAAGGTGGCGGGCTGTACCTCCCAGTATGGCACAGGGTTGTTGAAGAGGCTGATGCCATTATAGTATGCCCGCTTCACCCCGAAGCCCACAGGGCAGAAGTCATTGACGCCCACCTTGGTGATGTTGTTGGAGTGCAGGTAGACCACCTGTGGGCAGAGGGCATGGCAGATGTTTAGTCAGGGCCTGTCCCCTCAGACTGGGTGGGTGCTGCTAAGTGCTAGCTGGGTCGAGGGCAGAGCCAGGGAGCCAGTTTCCCCCCACCCTCGGCTCTAGGCCTCCCTGGAGTCACTGTGTTGCCTCCACAAACAGGGGATGCACACCAAGGCATGGGGCACGGACTAAGGCACTACTGGTGTGTGACCTGGGACAGGGATGACAACCTTAGGTGGGGTGTGTGATGGATGGAAGGTGGGGATATGGGGTAGGGTCTGCAGTGCCAGCCCTGGCTCAAGGAAAGCACTCTCTCACTCCGGACAGCTATAGTGTGCAAGAGGAGAAACATCCTTTGGAATGTCCTCCCCTTCCTCCCGGTCCTCAGCGGCGCTTGCCCCCACTAGTCCCTGAAGCCACTGTCTTGAGCAGGGGCAGAGGGGACCAGCCAGACACTGGCCAGGTTGGAGCCTAGTGGTAGCAGAGAAGATGCCAGGCGCCAGAGGGCGCTGGAAGGCTGCCGCTGCAGATGAGCTGACCCTGATGGGGCTGTGCTGTGCGGGGTGCTGGCCAGACGGCAGTGAGGGTGGGATGCTCTTGCCAAGTTCACCCATGTATCTGGCAGCCAAGCCAGGGATGGGGGCCGTTGATAGAACCTATGCAGGGCTTCTACCTCCTCTTCAGCCCACTTCCTGCCCTGGGCTGTCCCTGTCTTGGCGTGGATCTGTGCACCCCGTCGTCCCGAACATTCTCCCAGCCCCCCAGGCCCTCCTCATCTTCTTGGTGTCCACCCCACCTATGAGACCCTCAGGCCACCTCTTGTCACCCTCCTCAGCGTCCACCATGGAGTCCCTGCTCTCCTTCCCTCAGCACAGATGGGAGTGCTGGGCCTGCTCCTTACAGGACAGTCGGGGGGAGAAGGGAGCCCAGATGTGCAGTTCTGTGGCCCAGGTGCAGTGCACCTGGCTCCCAAGGGTGTCTCACCCTGGCCCTCACCTGCAGGAGCTTGAGGTCTGGGAGCCCAGCAGGCACCCTGGACAGCTTGTTGTTGTCTAGGTGCAGCTCCCGCAGGGTGGGCAAAAAACTTAGGCTGCCGTTCTCAATCATGCGGATCTGGTTGTGGCCTAGGCCCAGCCTGCAATGGAGCCAATGAGACCACTTAGATTTGAAGCTGGTGGGGACAGGGGCAGTGGGCTGGCCTGAGGGCGCCCCCTCTGGCCGCACCTGTACAGCTTGGAGTAGCGGAGCAGATCCTCCAGTTCAATCGCCTGGATTTTGTTGTGGTCCAGATGGAGCTCGTTCAGGGTCTCAGGGAGATCTGCCCCAAAAAGAGGGTGCACTGGTGTGAATGCAGGTGCCCCAGGTGGTGGGAGGGGGCTGCCAAGTCCTTCTCCATGTAGCTGGGTGGGTCCAGAACCCCCAGGCATGAGGACAAGGAAGAGTATCCTTCCTACCTTTGGGAATGCCGGTAAGCTTGGCTTCTGAGATGCGCAGGTAGTTGAGCTTCAGGCCATCAAAGGCTCCAGGTTCAAAGCCACTGTTCTCCAGGGGGTTTCCACCCATCTCTGTGAGAGAGGTTCCCTCAGCCAGAGAGCCAGTGGCTGTCCCCACACCCATCTCCCCCACTGTTTTACCAGGCTAATTGCAGGCTCCTAGCTGTTTAAAGCTGCTGCTCTTAAGGGCACTGGGCCTGGTGTCAGCCTCTGGGGACAGTGGAGGGGGTGCAAGTGGCAGGGGGAGAAGTGCCAGAAATGAAGATGGGACTCTCCAAGGCCACCTGGGCCCCTCTGGCCAGCAGTGGTGGCTGAACACTGCTCCCTCCCCCACCAGGCCAAGGATCCTTCATGTTCCCTTTAGCCACAGTGACCCCTGTAGCAGAAGTTAGCTGAGAAATAGACCCTACTTTGTCTTGACTGTTTCAGAAGACTCTTGGTTTGATCTCCCTTCCCCATGGTCTGAGACAAGTGTACCAGGACCCAGCTCCTCCAAGACCGTCCTGGACAGATCATTTTTCCTGGCTCCTTTGTGCCAGCCACTAGGGTGGGGACAGTTGCAAGGCTGGGCTACACTCACCGATGCAGTTCATGTTGCGGAGCCCACTGAATACGCCTTTGGGCACCTTGCGGATGCGGTTGTCATGGATGCGCAGCTCCAGCAGAGAGCTGGGCAGGTTGGGGGGGATCTCCACCAGGTGGTTCTTGGAGATGTAGAGCTTCTGCAGCTTCCGCAGGGGGCTGAAGGCCTTCTCATGGATCTTGGAGATCTTGTTGTTCACCAGGACCAGAGCCTGAGGCAGGTTGGGCAACAGAGGTGAAGGCGCTGGCTCCCTATCCCACTCCCCTGCTCTCCTTTCATCCCTCTGTTGCCTGAGCTGCTATCAATCGTGCCCAAGTTGCCTGAGCGGCCAGTCTTTGAGTGGCTCAGTCTGCTTGGGGCAGGACACAGAGCAGGGAGCTCGGCAGTGTCACTAGCACAGCCCTCTGCTTCTCTGTGCCTCAGTTTCCCCATGTGCACACTGTATACAATGACACCTGTTCTCCTTTGTTGCTGGGAGGAACCAATATGGTTAGAAGGGAACTGTGCTGAGTGATGCCATCCTGTACCTATGGGCGCTTGCACCCATGCTAGTGAGCCATGACCACAGGGGCTCCCACCACAGCTGGCTCCAGACTTCTCTTGCAACTCCATAGGTCATGGGCCCCTTCCTGTCCCGCATATCTGTGTACACATCCCCATCAGACCCATGGCCCTGGCTGCAGGTCTGTGGACACCTGGCAGCTGCTTGGAGAGGGCTTCGCACTGGCACTGGAAGGGCGGCACTCACGTAGAGGTGCTGGAGGCCTTTGAAGTCATCCTTGCGGAGCTCAGTGATGTCGTTGTTCTGTAGGTCCAGCAACGTAGTGTCAGGTGACATTTCTTTGGGCACAGACTTCAGACCTGGGGGCCAGCACCACCACCATGAGAATGAGCATGGGGCCACCCAGCCTGCTAGCCCTGCTGCTACAGAGGGCCAGGGACACACTCACATGCACACAGGAGCTCTAGCACACACAGGGACAAGCTCCAGAGCCCACAGAGGCTTGCTGCCCCTCTCTTGCTCGCAGCCTTGCATCACAATCCCCATCCCCGTCCATTCTCAGGAGGCAGACACGTGTTTCCCTTAGGAGGGGCTTTCCCTGTACACCTTCCCCCTACCACCAAGGACTGACCCAGATCAGAGCATTGAACAACACGTAGGTGGCAGTGGCAGCCGAAAGGACATATGGCGCTGAAGGTGGGAGTTACAGAATCCAGGTCTGGGACCCCTGAGGTCGGGTCGGCACCTGACGCCTCCTCGTCGTTCATCATGAGCAGCCCATCGTCCAGAGTGAAGTCCCAGAAACCCTTCTGTTCAAAGGGCAGGGCCCGGCTCAGAGCCAGCAGTGATGCGAGGAGCCACAGTGGCTGCATGGTGGCTGCACCTGGAGCCAGGTAGGGGGTGCCAACTGTCAGCTTCAGCCTTGCCCTCTGGACACCTTCCCTCCCATCTTCCCAACACCAAAGCCCTGTGCCCACATCCCTCACCAGGGACGGCCAGGCCAGACCGTAGGTCAGGAAGCCCAGGCAGGAGGGTAGTGCACTGCCCTGCTGCCAGTGGGTGGGGGGGCGTACCTCCTCCTGTCCCCTTGCCCTCGCCTCCCTGCCCAGGCTGGACTGGTTTCCCTGGGTAAGGAGATGTCTTCTCAAGTGGCAAGTCTGCAGCCTCACCCTGTGGAACCAGCCTGCCCTGGGATGGGGTCAGTGAGGCTGAGAAGAGGAGGCAGAAGGGGCACCCATTGCTGGCCCACTATGCCTTGAAGCATTCACTTCTCAGGAGACCACGTGGCTGCCCTGGCCAATCCCTCCTAAGAGCTCTGGGCTCTGGGCAATGCAAAGTTAGTTGAGTTAGGCGACCATGAGTCATTTCCTTCCCTGCCTGTTCCCCCTTCCCCTGTGCCCACATTCCTCTGAGGAGGTTTGGAGGCCAATGCAGGGGTGGTGGGCTGGAAAAAGAGAGGGGTGTCCTCTGAGCCTGGGAGCAAACTCAGCCAAGGCAGCTCCAAGCAAAGGGCCTCCTGCTCCTCCTTTGGCCCACAGAGCCCTTCCTTCATGCCCATGGCCTCGGCTCCCAGAGAGGCCCCTGAGGGGAGCAGGCTGCTGCCAGGGTGGCAGGGCAGGGTCAGGCTTGTCTGGAGGCCCCCCGGACTGAGACACTGGGTGGGGGCGGAAGGAAAGCTGCCCTGCCCGAGCCTGCCCCCAGCACCCACAGGTGCCTGCTCCCTCCTCCTCAGACACAGGCCCCCTCCCCTAGCTTCTTCTACCTCCCCCTTCCTTCCTGATTCCCTGGAAAAGGTCCAGGTTTTGTCTCAGACTCACTTTCTCATCTGTTAAATGGGAATAAACATGCCTGCCCTGTTTGCCTCCTGGGCTCAGCTGTCGGACTTGCCCTGGGTGCATCTGTGGACAGAGAGCCCAGCTGGGCAGTAGGGACCTCTTGTAGGCCCAAACCAGCCCCATCCCAAGGTGACCCTCACTGAGGTGAGCCTTCTGAGCCCGATTGCTGCCTGCAAAGATATAAAGGAGGCACCAGGGTGCTGAGGGCTCTGAACCCTAGGCCAGCACCCTCCGGGCAGCTTGGAAGCTGGGAAGGCCCAGTTGATGAGGGAGCTGGGCTGGCGACCAGGAACTGCTGCCTGGGGGTCCTGACTACCAGCAGGCTGGGGATCTGGCTAAGTGTGGGCACAAGCACTGTACTTTTGGTTCCCATCAATCCCAGGAGAAGATTGGGATGGAGGCCTGTCCCACTGCTCAGCACATCTTCTTGGGCATGTTGGGGAGGTATCTGCCCATACGCATCCCCGGAGAGGCCCATATGGCCTTCCCTGGCCCTCACTAACCACTGCTGATGGACAAAGGGGTCTATAGTGAGGCTGGAGCCATAGCCACTGCCAGGAGTGGAGTAGAGAGGCCTCACTGCAGCTGGCCCAGAGCCCCTAGCAGGCCCCGGAGCCCAGGGCACCAGGCCACACAGCCAGGTAGGGTCAGAGCCTGCAGCCTAGCTGGACAGAGCCTCCATCACTCCTTCACGCTTCAAGACCCCAGCATCACACTCTAGGGCCTGCCAGCTGCAGGCCGGCCCAGCAGCACCCAGGGCAGTGGCCAGAGGGTCTCACCTGGAGTAGGCAGGAGGACCTGAGCTTGCCTACCTGCAAGGAGCTCTTCCCCTTGGTTTGCAACCACCAGGCCAGACCAGGCCAGGCCAGGCCAAGCCAAGTCTTCCCATGCCTGCTGCCTCTATGCAAGGCCCTTGCCCAGGTGTCACTGGACACTTAAGGGCTGAGGGGAAGAGGAGGAGTGGGGTGGGAGACTAGGAAGGGGATGAAGAAGGCAGGAGAGCAAGATGGAATGGGAGAGAGGGTGGAGAATCCTTAGCCTCCTCCCTGCCTGACACCCCTGCAAAAGCTGCTACCTCACAGGGGGCGTGAGTCAGGGCTAGAATGCCCAGCTGAGCTCTGGAAGGCTGAGTGCTCACAGTTTACCTGAACAAAGAGGATGGGGGGGGCTCCAGTCAGGCTCAGGGGAGGTTATAGGGAGAGGCTTGCTTGGGGCTGAGGATGGCTGGAGGGAATAGAGAACGATCTATGTGCAGCCAGCCTGGAGCCTCCCAGGACCCATGTGTTGGCCTGGAGGATGTCTCCTCAGGGAACACCCACTGGAACAAGTAGTCTCCTCAGAGGGCACTTCTGGCAAGGGAAGAAGCCAGTTAGGGAGACCCCTCCACCAGGGTGAGATTGGCCACTGGGGTCCCAGCTGGGTCCATGGAACCTGCCTTGGGAGGACAGGATGCTAGAGGAGGTGTGCCAGTTTAGAGTAATGTGCCTGGTGTAGTACAAAATCTGGGAGAGGGACTGGGGGAGAGGCCAGCTCTCCTCCCTTGGTTCCAGCTCAGACTCACCCTAAGGGGGGAGGCTGAGGGTTTGGATGCCCATACACCAAGGCCCCACGACAGAAGCAAAAAGATAAGGTTTGGCTGGCTTCCCATGGCTCATGGCCCCAGGGAGTGGGCAGGCTGGAGGGGTGGAGGGACTGGGAAGCCATAACCCCATCACCCCTCAGAGAACTGGCATAGAACTCAGTGCCCAGAACTCTGAAGCAGAAGGGGGCAGGCCAGAGGCTAAGCCCACAGAGCCAGAGGGAGACAGACGAATCCAGGAGGAAGGCTCCCTTGTGGCCGGCACATTAGTATTCCCATTTCATAAATGAGAAAACTGAGGCCTAGGGAAAGGGACTGACTTCTCCCAAGTCACTCAGCCTGAGACTTGAAACCTGGCTCTAGCAATTCCAGGCCTTGAGCTCCTCAGCCACAAGGTTCCTAGGAGGTCTCTGGGCCTGTCTGGTTTAAAAGTGTGCAATACTGGCTCAGCGCCTGTGGCTCAACGGGCTAGGGTACCAGCCACGTACACCTAAGTTGCCGGGTTCGAATCTAGCCCCAGGCCCGCCAAACAAAAATGACGGCTGCAACCAAAAAAATGGCCGGGCGTGTGGCGGGCACCTGTAGTGCCAGCTACTTGGGAGGTGGAGGCAGGAGACTCGCTTGAGCCCAGGAATTGGAGGTTGCTGTGAGCTGTAATGCCATGGCACTCTATCCAGGGCGACAGCTTGAGGCTCTGTCTCAAAAAAAAAAAAAAAAAAAAGTGGGCAATACAAAGTGCCCCAGGGGGAAAATATATGTCGGGCAGTGGCGGTTGAGGTTTATTGCCTGGGCACTATATCCGGGGCGACAGCTTGGGTCTCTGTCAAAAAAAAAAAAAAAAAAAAAAAGTGGGCAATACAGAGAGCCCCAGGGGGAAAATCTAGGTCTGGCAGTGGCTGTTGAGGTTGATGTAGACATGCATGCCACCCCATACTGACCCCTTCCCACCAATGCGTGTACACACGTGTGCACGCAGATTGAAGAGGTAGGCAGGGCCCTAGCCCAGAAGCAGGAGTACCCCATGGACAGACGCTGTGAGTCCCATAGCAGGGCCCTCCTGTCCTCATCTCCCCCACCATTGGCCTCTGGGCCTCAGTTTCTCTTTCTTGGCCTCCCTGGGTATGACCCCAAGGACTTTACAGAGGGCTTCTAGCCCCATGAAAGTGTGCTGGGAGTTTCCTGGATGCCATCTCCCCAGAGCAAAGGAAAGAAGAGGTTATGGCAGGAAGCCTCAGGCCTCATGACCGCAGGTGTGAGCAAGGGAAGAGGCTGGGCTCCCTGGAGCCACTGCTGCCACCCCAATAGGGCCCTTCTTGTCTGCCCCTCTGAAAGCCAGCGCAGTCCTCTGCGCAGGACTGCTCCACGTCACTGCCAAACAAGATGTGTTGGCAGCCTCTGAGAACACGGATGGACCATGCCAGGCATTCAGTCCAGGCCAAGGGCGGCAGGAGCAGGACTTGTGGTCTGGCGGCCCCGGGAGTCCGCCTGCAGATGTGTGACTCATGGCTGCCAAGTAGTGGACACTGGGTACTCTCCGTGGCCTCAGCTCAGGGTGTCTGGCCCCACTGGGCTACCTGACCTGAACTCTGACATGAGCAGCTTGGCAGAGCCAATGAGCTTCACCCTTCTTCCCTCCTCTCCAGCTACTAGAGCCCTCTGGGCACAGCCTGTGCTCTGCTGCCCGATGGCTCCAGCCTGCAGGCAGGTGTCAGCTGGAGAGAGGGGTATGTGTCTTTCATGGCTGTGCTCAAATGTGGGGGCAGCTACCTAAGGGACTGGGGACTGGAGTGTGGGGTGTACCCAAGAACTGCTCCGTCTGCATCCCAGCCACACTGAGCCCCCACCACTGCCCCAGTGTGCTGCTCAGGGCTAGCATGGCTGCTCCTTCCCAGTATGGGTCTTGCACTTTGACGACAGGCTGGACCTGGACGTGGGTGTCAGAGGCTGCAAAGAACTGATACCAGGGAGGTGGTGAGGTGACCTAGTGCATCCACCCCTGACTCCACCCTCCCAGGAAACCTCTGGAAAGGAGTTGGGCAGCAGATGACAATGGTCAGCTGGGAGCCCTGGATTTCCTGGTCCCTCCACACCTGGGCCGTGTGCCCTTCCTCCTTCTCCCTCCTCATTGAGGAAATCTTAGGCTCCTCCTTGCTCCATACTGTCACCTCCCATGAATAGGGCAGGGGACTAAAATGATTTCTTAGCCCCAGCCTGTCCCACATTGACCATAAGAAGAAAGTGGTACTTTTACCACTTGACTAAGGGGTAAACTGAGGCTCAGAGACTTTGCCCACAACTCCTGTCAAGGCCACACAGGGGTAAATGGTGAAGCTGCTCGTGTGTCTAGATCGATCCTCTGCCACTGCAGACATTGCCACAACCCCCATAGCTGCCATGTCTCACATTCCCCGGGTTGTTGTAGGGGCACAACCCCACCCTCAGGGTGTGGGAGAAGAATCCTTGGCAGCTCTCTCACCCTAGCTGGAAATATGCCACTTCTCTCTGGCTGCCACCATCTACAGCTCCCACTGCTCATGAAGCCAGAAGCCCCTCCTCAGCCCCAGCACATTCACCAGGCCAGCCCAACCCTCTTGCCTCTGCCTCCATCTACAAAAAAGTCTCTTGGAAAAACCATCATCTTGGCAAAGGAACTGCCACCTCTGAACACTTGAGGGCCCCAAAGGAGGTGTTCCCAGCTTGGCCTCCAGATCCTGGAGACCTACCTGCCTCCTTCCCTGTCTAGCCCACCCAGGGCAAGGGGGCTGGGCCCTGCCTTCTGGCCAGAGAATGGCCAGACACCTCGGTGAAGAGGTTGGGGTTTCCTGCAGCCCCTCCCCTGCAATGGGTCCCCACCCCTTGTGGGTTCCTGTGGGAGTGTCTCCTTGCCGGCCAAGCAGGGACTCAGACTGCTAGAAGATTAAACAGTCACTGCACTGCCCTCTCGGGCCTCTGCCGTCTCCAGGGACAAGGTTTTCCTCCTTCAAGTCTCAGTTCTGCTCACAAAACACAAAAATCTGCCTGTTCTGTCCTCCTTGGCCTTCTGACCGCCCCGAGACCAAGTTGGTGTGGGATGCCTGGCAGCTCCGGGGGAGTAGGGGCAAGTTCAAAGGTCCCACAGCATCCAGGCCGGGCCCCTCATCCTCAGGCTCAGCCTAGGACAGTGTTTCTGCTGAACTCAGATTTCAGATGTAGCGGACTAGGAGGGCTGTCTGTAGGAAGGCTGGCTAGAGCCCCCAGGTTCTCAAGCGCAGGGAGAGGCAGGCACCTTTGCTGGGCCTGCCAGTGAGCAGAGGGCTATTCTGCAGCATTTGGGAGAGTTGAGGCTGGAGGTCTTCCTCCATGGCCACCCCAGGAGCTGTCCGGACTCAGAGCAATGTGGAGGGGTGGGAGAAGATGGCAAAAAGTGGTGGGGGCGCTGGGGTGGTTTCCGGGAGCCTGGGATTCCAGAGGTCACGAAGGAGGCCTGAGCAGGCCCCACTAACTGGGACAGGGAAAGGGACCTGCTGGCCCAGAAGGGTAAGGGAGCATGATGCACAGCCCCCACCTCCAGAGGAGGTAGCTAAGTGAGTCCCATGCCTTCCCTAGGGGACTCTCGGGAGCTGTTTTTTTCTGGTGGGCTGGAGAAGAGCCTAGCCTTGGGTCCTGCCAGCCAGTTAGGCTCAGTGAGCCTCAGGCCAGGAGCAGGACCGAGCCACCCCATTGCAGCACAGCCTCCTCTGCAAGACCCATGCCTGCGTCTGGCTACAATTTGCAGAAGGGGCTTTGTGGGTGGCCAAGATATGGCCCTCTGATCTCCCCTAGCCTAGCGTCTGAGCAGAAGAGGACAAGAAGGGAGAATACCAAACTGCCCCAGGCTCCAGACAGTAGGGTGGGGATAGAGCCAGCAGGATCCCATGCTGGCCTGCCTTCAGAGGGAGCTGCTGCTCGCCCACACCCCATGGCCCACGGCCCACAGCCCACATCAGGGTGAGAGGGAGAGAGACCATCACCCCCCAGCCCCTCTGCTGTGTGAGGGCCCTGGCTGGTGTGTCCCCTTCCCACCAGTGGGGCTGCCAGGGCTGCTGGGCTCAGTGGCCAGCCTGGAAGCTGGGGGAGGGGACAGCTTGGGGGCAGGGACCCAGCTCTCCTGCTCTAGGGTAAGAGGAGCTTGAGGGGGCTATGGAGGGCTTGGGAAGGCCTTTCTGACAGTCAGGGTGTGGGGGGCTGGGACATGTCCAAAGGTGGTCATGCTGGGAATCCTGTGCGGCTATGGACAAGTGACTGCTGGGACAGGCTGGTTCTCCCAGGGGTGAAAAAGTACTGTAAGGGGCGGGCCCCAAAAGCAGGGGAGTTGGAGAGGTTCTCATGCCCATCCAGCCTGCACAGGGTGCCAAGGAATCAGAAGCTCTAACAGAAGGCTCCAGGTGCAAACTGTTAAGCGTGTGCTCATTTCAAATCCTTCCTCGGGAGACTTGATGCTGTCATTGGAAGGGACATGTTATGGACTTATTTGAGTGACTATGGAATGTCAGTAGGGAAAGGAAACTTTCTTGCCTCAATGACATCCATTTTCTTTCCATCTTTCCCGTGTGGAAAGAGCAGTGGGCTGCTGGGAGGATTGGGGAGAGGTTTGGCCCATGCTCATATGTCACTCCACTTGGTGGTCAGGGGTTGGCACCTTGACTCTCTGGGCCCCTAAAATCAGCCAGTGTGGAAATTCTGGGAAAGAGTGGGGGGGGGGCCTCAGCCTCCTCACCTCCACAGAAGCAGCAGGGTGTTGACCCTGGTCCTGGGGGCTTGGAGGTGGGCAAGTGGGCCAGGGAGGCCATGGCTGCCAGTCATAGTTGACCAGCTTGCCTCAGGAGCCCTCTCTGCTCCCTGGCTGAAAGCCTGCTCGCGCCGCCCCTGGCCTTGGTGTTTGGAGGCAGTCCTGTGTCTTCCTTTCAGTCCGCCCACAGGCCTGCTGTACACGGGTACATACCACACGCAGGATCCTCTACCCGTGTGTCAGCTCTCCCAGGGAGTGCCTGGCACCTGGGGCTGCGTTTCCCCAGAAGGCGCTCACCTGCACCTCTGGATGCAGGTCCTCAGGAACCTTCCTGGCCCTCAGCATCTCTAGCTCAGTGCATCCCGATTAGCTGCTATAGGCAGAGAGCTGGCAGGTCAGGGAGGGGCAAGGACAGAGAAGTGGGGGGGAGCTGGAGGACCTAAGTGACCTTGCTGGCCAGGAGACAGGACAGCAGGCTAGAGGACAATCTTCCTGGCCTGAATGGGATGTGCCACATCTGCCCCATGTCCCCTGCCCTATTCAGCAGGCACCCAGCCCTGCCCATGGAGCAGTGAGGGGTGTTCCCATCCCCCAACCTTCCAGAGCACTCAGTGGACACTCTCAGTGCTCTGTCCCCTGGGTCTCTTGGCAGGCCCCTCCAGGGCCCTAAGCCAGGTCTGCCCGAGGGAACATGGCATGGTTTCCTGATTTTGTCTTCTCCCCTCCCCCACCCATTCTCAGTCCCAGTCCAGGGGGTTCTGGGGACGACAGGACTAAGTCCCCAGTCAGCCCCACTCAGAGCCCCTTCACCCTGGGCTTTGCAGACCCATACCTTGCCCAGGAGGAAGTAGAGACAGGGCATCAGCCTGGGGCGAGTGAGGAATATCTGGGCAGTATGCCTGGGCGTGCCTGGGAAACCAAGTCCCTCAGCCCACACTGAAGACTAGCTGAGGCCCAGGGCTCCTGGACTGTGCTCAGCAGGCAGGCACTCGGCAGCCCTCCCCACCAGCCAGGCGCCAAGTCAGGGAGCAAGGAGGCGCCTGGGCAAAACGCGTCCTGGGAATTGTAGTGATGGGACAGAGCTATCGGCAAAACCGGAGTGCTAGCCACCCAGCGATGCTCTGGAGTGGCAGCAGAGGGGAAGGACCCTGAGAGGGAAACAGAGAGACAAGAGATGGATAGGGCTAAGCAAGGAAGGTCAGAGGGGCTGGAGGAAAGGCGCGTGGAAGGCGAGGGGCAGGCAGGAAGGACAAGGAGCCAGGGGGCCACAGGGTGGCGATGCAGGGAGTCCTGGGGTGGGAGAGGGAAGCATCTCTCGGTTGCGGGTTGCCGAGGGCAGCTTGAGGCCAGTGTGGGGAAGTGGGAACAGCGCGGGGCTGGTGTGGGGCCCTACCTGGGGAGGGGAAGTAGCCAGGCACAGGCTGGCTAGTTGGCAGGCTGGGATGGAAGGCCGTCTGTGTGTCTGTCTGTCGTCGGGTGGACTGAAAGCAGCTGCTTGCTCTTGGGCAGTTGGTGGAGAGAGGGAGACAGAGGCGGCAGGAGGGAGGCTAAAGGCTGAGCAGGCGGGCGGGACAAGGGAGGGGGGAAGGAGGGAGGAAAGGAGGGAGGGGGCTAGTGGGGCGGAGAGGGCTGGCGGTGGCGGGATGGAGGGGGGCAGGCTTCCCGGCCCCCCTGGCAGCTTCAAAGGGAGCAATTTTCTTGTAGACGGCTGGGCTGGCTGGGCTGGCTGGGCTAGCGCCCCCTCCCCCGCTCCCCCCCTTGAGCACACAGCAAACGCACACACACTCATACTTACTCCCACAAGGACCCTTGGCGTCTCTGGGCAGGCACAGCCTCTGAGAGTCAAACTTTCCACTGCCCAGATGGGGACACTGAGGCGCTCACTGGCATCCGGGCCAGCAGAGAAGAGACAGGGAAGAAAAGAAAGGAATATGAGGGGGAGGTGGCCTCAGGTTGCTAGGCCTGGGAGCGGCCCCTGGGATTCTGTCCTGAATCCACCTGGAACCTGCCTCATCTGGGCCTAAACAAGGAGGTGGTGTCTCCAGGATCAGAGAGGTAGCTCCTATGGGTTTCTGGAAGGGTTTGATCTAGGCTCCTGGGCTCCTGCACACCCTCCCTCCCACCCAGCCTTTCCTCCTATAAAGAGAGGCAAGACTCTCCTCTGTGGGATAGCAGGATGAGGCCCAGCAGGGGGCTGGCAGGAGGGCTCCACAGATTCTGGGGTCTTCCCTAGTCTGCCTGCTCTGAGGTCTTGGACAAGCTTCGAGTGGGAAAGCTAATTCGGAGAAGAGGAACCTTGGGAGTCATCCTTCTTGCTCTATCCATGCAGGTCCCCTAAGACATGACAACTGCTCTGTGGGTGGGCATTTCCTCTGGCTGAGCCCTGAGCTGCTGGTCATTTTCAGGGGCTGACTGGGTCAGCCAAGCCTTAGCTGGGACCCAAGTGAGTCCAGCCCTGCCTGAGTCTAGAGCCTAGGTCCTTAGCACGGTGTATCCTTCTGCCCGGCAGTGCCCCGTTCCTCCCCTGGCAAGAGCAGCTTCTGAGAGATAAAGGTGAGGGCTGAGATGGAGTGAGGGACCAAGGTAGGTGTGACACTGAGGTCCTCAAAAGAAGAACTAGGGACCCAAGAGAGAAAGCTGCACACAGGGAAAAAGGCTTAAAAGTATTTGCATCTCTGTCCCCACCCCTTCCTGTTTCTCTGCTGGGTTTGGACCCAGATGCCAACTTGTTCGTGGATAAACATGTCAGCACAGACTAGAAAGAAGGTCCACAGCACTCATGGAAACATTCTGCTCAGTGGGAACAGCCAGCCACAAAAGGCCACAGAGCATCTGCTTGCATTCACTGGCATGTCCAGGATAGGCCCATCTGTAGGGACAAAAGGCAGATTTGAGGGATTGAGGGGGATAGAGAGGTGATGACTAAAGGTACAGGGTTTTGTTTGTTTTTGGCTCAGCGCCTGTGGCTCAACGGGCTAAGGCGCCGGCCACGTACACCTGAGCTGGCGGGTTCGAATCCAGCCTGGGCCCACCAAACAACAATGGTGGCTGCAACCAAAAAATGGCTGGGTGTCGTAGTGGGCGCCTGTGGTCCCAGCTACTTGGGAGGCAGAGGCAGGAGACTCGCTTGAGCCCAGGAATTGGAGGTTGCTGTGAGCTGTGATGCCACAGCGCCCTATCCAGGGTGACAGCTTGAGTTTCTGTCTCCAGAAAAAAAAAAAAGGTACAGGGTTTTTTTGTTTTTTTTTTAGGGGATGAAAACATTCTAAAATTGATGATGGTGATGGTTGCATGGTTCTGTGACTATGCTAAATAAAATCCATTGACTTGTAATTGTTAAATGGGCAAAGTGTCTGAGACACTCACTGTGCCCCAGTAAAGCTGCTCCAGATGAGGTGAGCCCACTGCCTGGGGAGTGGGTGTGGAATCCCTGCCTAAGCCTGGTGTTCTGGACGTGTAAAACAGCCATGAGTACGGCAGCTGGGGCTTTGCTGGGGAAAGGCCCAAGGCAGCGGGAACCCAGGAAGGAGGCTGCCAACTGCCCCAATCTGGGGGGTCCTGGGGCTGGGCCAGCTGCTCTGAGGGGGACTGGGGTACTCTCTTACCTCCCAGGGCACGTACCATGCTAGAAGCTCAGAAAGCCTACTTGGAGGAGGTGACCTGCAGCAGGCCCATAAAGAAGAAGGATATTGCCACTGGAAGGAAGAGCACAGGTGAGGTGCAGAAGTTGGGAGCAGGTGGGAGCAGGTGGCCCTGTGCCATCTCCATCACACAGACCTCACCCTTAGTCTCAGGCAGGTACCTTCCTGCTGGGTGCAGAGGACATATTATGTACCTTGGAGCTTTTGGCTGTATTTGGGAGATGCTTCTGGGGCAATACTTCTGTAAATACGGTTCTTGGGCCTAGAAGGTTCTTGTGTCTGTGGTTTGCAGGCTGCAATAAGCCGTAACTGCACACCCAACCCAGGACCCACTGAGTCACTCATCCTGGCCCTCTAATTTGGGGGCCACTCCCAGATTAGCCAGCAGCACCTCGCTCTTGGGCTTCCCTCGACCCCCCTTCCCAGGCCTCTGCTGGGTCCCAGCTGAAGCACTTCTGAGATCAGTGCATCCTTGCTGGCTAGTGGAGCAGGCAGCCTCCTGCCTTTCTGGCCTCCCAGGGCTGGGAGGAGGCAGGGGGAGGCATGGGGAGGGCAGGCATGAGGGGGTGAGGCAGGAAGGAAGAGCAGGCATTTCCTGAGGCCCCCAGGGCTTTTGAGGAGGAGATGACACACACAGCTGTCTTAGCTTCCCAGGAACCAGGGCAGACGGGACACAGACGAGGGAGAGGCAGAGCCCAGCCCCTGCCAGCATGGCCTGTATGTGATGCTGGGACACCCCTGGACAGGCCTCCAAAGCTCTAGCTAGGATACTTTCCCCAAAGGGCTGCAGATGGTCAGGACATCCTTGCCTCTCGGCCAGGAGTCCCCTTCTGTTGTCTGAGGGCGCCAAGGACTCAACCCTCTCCACCTGAGAAAAAGCCCACCCATGTGTGATGAGAGCAACCCGAGTGGCCTGTTTAGGCTTCCAGGGGAAACTGTCCTGTGCCAGGCATCTGCCCCTATCTGGGCACAAGGACCACACCGCTGGCTCCCTCCTCCAAGCAGTCAGCCCTAACCTGGCCTTGACAGGTGCTGCCATCCTAGCTGCCTGAGGAACAGCCCAGGGCAGGTGCTGGCCGGAAGCCAGCAGGAACAGTCCTGAGACTGGAGGGTAGGGCAAGGACATGGCAAGAGGGCCAACAGCTCTCAGAGGCTCCCCTTTCTTAGTTAGGGGAATCTAAGTCACTTGCCATCATCCCTTTGGCCTCTGTATGGAGAAGGACCTGGAGTCAGCTGCAGCCGTCTCCCCACAGCTGGCTTGCAGCTGTTTGTACCCTGGCCTCAAACAAGATGGGGAGGCTCAGGAGAGATGCAAGGCACACCAAGGGCAGGCTGCAAGCCTCCTAGTCACATGTTGGCCTCCGGTGACACTCCTGGGGGACAGGTCCTCAGAGCCTGGGAGGTGGCCCAGTGTGCATGGACTCCTATGGGCTCATGGAAGGCTCCCCTATAGAGGTGGCAGCAGCTGAAAGAGCTCCCTGCTGGAGCCTTGCCTGGCCACCTGCTTGTCCCCTGAGTCTCCAGGGCCTGGAAAGAACAACCCAGACCTGGGCTTCAGGGGCCTTCTGCCCTGCTGCCCCTGTTCTCCATGGCTGGATACTTGTAGAACCCTTCTGTCTATGCACATGGCCCCTCCCCTTCCCTTTCTGTACTGGTGATGCTAAGGGAAGGGACAGAGAGTCAGAGAGGAGAGCCAGGCAGGAGCAGGGAGCTGAAGTGAGCCATGTCTCAAGAAGCAAGGTGACCAGGTGAACAGGTGTGACGAGCACTCACAGGGCAAGAAGTCTCTATCATGGGACTAGCCTTATGCCTCAGCCTCCAGGACACACTCCCACCCAAGGATGTGCCACACACATCTTTCATTGGCTTCGAGCAAGTGACCCTGCCCAGAGCAGGTTCACTCCCAGCATGCCGTCTTTGTCCTTGCCCAATGCCCACATGGTCAGGCCTGGGCATGGGTAGGCACCCTGCCTCTACTTGAAGGTCTCTTGAATGATGACCTGGAGCCCTGAGGTAGTGTGAAAGTGACACTCAGGGGGTCCTCTGTGTGCAGGGACAAGGGCAGTTATGGGCATGCCCTGGGGAAAGCTGAACTGGTGCTGAGTGGGCTGAGCCTCTGCTATCTGGAAGCTTCCCAGTGCTGGATGACCGAGGTGTGGCTGTTGAGAGTTGGCACTCTCCATGCCAGGAGCTTTTTTTGACCTTCCTCCGAGTACATAATCACACAGCATTTCTCCCTTCTGGGCCACCAGGGCTGTAATTTCATGGCCTGAAGGGGGCTCTGAGGAGGCCTGGCCTGTGCATCTGGCTATCTTTAGAGAAGCATGGTCTAGGATGTGGCCAGAGGGAGGCCATGAGGCACCTGGGGACCCTGTGGTCTTCCCTTGGGGGAGGCCAGACCCCAGGAGCAGAGCCTGGCTCTGCCTATTGCTTGCGGGGCTGCCAGGTCATGTCCTGCGCCCCTACTGCAGCCTGGAGCAATCTTTGGCCTAGGAGAGGCCAGCACCTGGCCTGAGGGCCTGACAGCCTAGTGTCTTGAGGATGGTCCCTGTGTGGCCACGCATCCTTGGCCTGCTTCTCCTGGAGGAGGGGGCTCAAATGAAGCTTACCAAGAGACAAGCATCAGGCAGAGGGAAGGTTTGGAACAGGACGTGAGGGCCAGCAGGGAGCCCAGAGAGGGAGCAGGATTCTGGGTCTGTGGCCTGGAGAAAGGGAGCAGAGGTGCAAGTTCCTGCTAAGGTCCCCAGTAGGAGATATAGGCCAGCCCAAGGAATGCCTGGCTCCCTGTCCCCCGATCCATCCTTGACCTTGTCAGCCTTCTTTGTGCCCCTGCTTATTCCCACTGTCCTCTCAGTCCCACCCCTGTCACCTCAGTGTCTATCTGGGAAATGATGAGTGCCTCCCTTCTTGCCAGCTGGTCCCAGTCGCCCCTACCCTGTTGTCACCACTACTACAATTGTGACTACAAAGTCCTCTCAGATGCCTGGTGCTTTGGGCTTCCTGATTGGACGGTACCCACTACTGTACTCTTGGATGGAGTCAGCACCTGCTCAGAAGAAGGGCACGATAACCACTGCTCCCGTGAGCAGTGGTGGCAGTGAGTGGTGGATAAAGTGATGTGGGGAAGAAGGGATGGGTTCTGGGTTCTCTGCAGCTCCATCCTGCCACCAGGCACCCACTGGGCTTCACCCAGGCTGGGGCTCTGTTCAGGAATGTCCCTTGCAGTGGCAACCTAGACTCCGGTTGCTAGACTGGTTGCTGGCAAGCCCCTCCCACATCCTTGCAGGACTGGAGCCCCCAGCCCTAAGCTTCTGGGCCTCTTGAACACCCCTGTCCCCGCTATGTCCCAACTAATGATGACATGGACACAGAAAGGCCCAGTCCCCTTATTCCAACTCAGAGCACCCATGGGGTCAGCGGAGGTCTGGCTAGGCCTGCATGGCCAGTCACAGCCCAGCTTCTATTTAGGCCAGTGGTGACCCCAAGAACTAATCCCTTCCTCTGAGCTGGCAAGGTCACAGAGGCATTGGTCTCCCAGAACCTTGCCCGGATGTAATGGAATAAGCCTGGGGGACTACTTATGAATGGCCTGCCTATATCCTGCCTTCCTATAGCCTGGTGAGTGTCCCTCTTACCTCTCTTTCCCCCTGCCAGGGAATGCCAGGGATTGGGTTGCCGTGACAAGCAGGTGGTTCCCTTGCCTCTGTGCTGTCTCCTCTGTGGAGGCAATAACAGGGTGGATGGGATGTTGAAGACTCTCCAGCCTGCACTTTCTGAGCCTCCCAGGCCTGACTTGCAGGGAGGACAGCGGGGAGGATGGGGGCTGGAGGGGCAGTCAGGGAAGAGAGGTCGTGAGAGCTGGGAAAAGTAGGCCAGCGCCTCAAGGGCTGCTGACCTCTGACCCAGCCCAAACAGGAAGTGCCATATCTGCAGGGCCCAGGCCTGGAGGAGAAGGAATGCGGGGATGCATCCAAAGCAAATACTCCGCCAGCTTCCCAGGCCTCTCCCCACCCCCAACCTGGCCCTTTCTCTGCTGAGAACATGGATGGGGAGGGGATGGGGAATGGGCTGCAGAGTAGGCCCAGGGTGACACGCAGTTCCCAGGCCTAGGGCATGGTTTCTGCTGCGGGCACCATCCTATCCTTCCTCTTGGGTCCGCCCACAACCAGCAGTAGCTTCAGGGAGAGAGAGTGGTCCCTTCTGGGGTGGAAGAGGGCACGGGACAGGCAGGCCACCTCCAGATGGAGATGGGCATACTGAGGACAAAGAGATGGGACTGAGGTAAGGACCGAAGGGACACAGATGGAATAGGGGGACAGGGAGCTGGGCACTCCTTGACCTGTCTCTTGCCATGGACCTGGGCAAGACCCTGCTCTTCTGCTGGTTGCTGTCCTGCTACATCTTCAGTCCCTGTTACCTGGCCATCTCCTGGGTCCCAGCCTATGAAACTTTTACCCCCCTCGGAGGCAGGGCTGGTCCTGTCCTGTGCTCCCTGCTGGTGGTGGTCCTACTGTCTTTCCTTGTCCCCAGCACTGTCCAGTGACATGAAGAGCTGTGCATGCTGACCCAGTGCCCCTGCCCCCTTCATAGCAGTCCCCTCACACAGGCAGGGAAATTGCCCCAGTGGCCTCAGGGGGCTCTGAAGTCCTCATTCCCCTCAGCATGGCTGGATGGGCCTGTCTTCCTGGGGAGTCATGGCACATAGTAAGGTCAACAACTTTGGCCAGGGACTGTCACCACTGAGCTCCCAGGCCTGGGCTTGGCTTCCCACAGAGAGCAAGTGCTCACACCTTAACAGTTGATTAATGAATGCTACTCCTTACCTTCCCTGGCACCAAGTGACATGGGGGCACAACCTGATCCCACAGCAAGTGAGCCGTCGCTCCTCAGACTCATCTGTGAGCTATATATGGGTGTGCGTGCAGCCAGGATGAGGGTCTTGGGGCCACGCATGGGAGGAGGGGGAGAGGCAAAGGCACTCCTTCAGAGGTGCCACTGTGCAGAGGTCACCAGCACTGCCTTAGTTCAGGTGTAGGACAAAGGGCAGGTGCCATGGGTCCAGGCCCAGGGTGGGCATCCTCTCTGGGTGAGCAATGGTGGTAAAGAGGCACTCAAAGAAGCTATGAGAACTAGGTCCTCTGAATCCCCCTCTGACAAAGTCTTAGGTGTGGGCTCAGCGCCTGTGGCTCAACAGGCTAAGGCGCCAGCCACGTACACCTGAGCTTGTGGGTTCGAATCCAGCCTGGACCTGCCAAACAACAATGGTGGCTGCAACCAAAAAATGGCCAGGCATTGTGGCGGGCACCTGTAGTTCCAGCTACTTGGGAGGCAGAGGCAGGAGACTCGTTTGAGCCCAGGAATTGGAGGTTGCTGTGAGCTGTGATGCCACGGCACTCTACCTAGGGTGACAGCTTGAGGCTCTGTCTCAAAAAAAAAAAAAAAAAAAAAAAGAATGACAAAGTCTTAGGTGTGGCCCAGGCACTCCAAAGACATCAGAGAGCCAGCACATGTAGCTTAGATCCAGGAGGGAGATAGGTTCATGGGCTTGAATGAGGTGCATTTATTTACTTATTTATTTATTTTGTGGTTCTATAACTATTTGATGTATCTGACAATCATCAGTTCTCATGCATGTTATCTATAGACTTTTGAAGATGGTAACAGGTACATAGGTAACCAAAGTATAGAGCTTATTTGGTGAATCTTCATCTTTATTACATTTTCTGGAAAACTGTATGTGGATACTGTATGGGACATTCCTTATGCCGTTAGCCCAGATAGCTTTGTTGAGCTTGGTATCAATGCACACATCTGGAGTCCTCATCTCTTTCATGGCAAATTTCCAGATCTCTTTGAGTGCCTGAGTGGACCACTTTTTGAACCCCACTCCATGGATGCACTTGTGAAAGTTTATGGTATATTCTCGAGTCACCCCCTCGTTGATGGCAGAACGGCCTTTCTTCTCACCACTCTTCTTTGCAGGAGCCATTCTGTCAGGCCCAAGTTGGAAAAAAGCATGAGGTCGATTTATTATGTTCAAGTACACACCAGTGCTGCCACCCCTCCCCTCCACTCCCATTGTCCCCACCACTTCCTAAGTTAAGGGATGTCATCAGTCAATGGGAAGCAGACACAGCCAAAGCAGCACAGACCTTCTTGATCCTTCTCCCAGTGGTGCAAAGATCAAGTGCAGCTGGATGGAATTCAGGGGCACATGTCTGTGAAGAGGGGGCATAACAGGGGATATAAGATCCCCAAAAGAAGAGGGAGGCATCACACAAGAAGAGGCAAAGAGCCTTGGGGTGGGTGAGAAGAGCAGTAAGACAAAGATGCAGAGGCCAGAACTGGGGAGGAGTCTCAGGCAGGCCTCTGATACTGCTGTGGCCTCCTAGCCCTTCCCAAATTGAGGCACAGCACCAGGACCCCAGCTCCAGCCCCGTCGCCCAATCCTGCTCAAGCTTCCCAGGCCCACTAGCCACAGTTCACAGGCTCCATCATGGCAACCAAGACGGGGGGGATGCTTGGAGTAGGGGAGGGAGAATGGCCTTCCATTCCTGCGCAGGCCTCTCCTAGCCCTCTGAGGTCTGCAGGCCCTAGTCCACCTAGCTGGTGGCAGGGAGGGCAGGGACAGCAGATGGGCATGGCCCTACCTGGTCTCATTGTGGCTCAGGGATAGCACCTGCAGTCAAGGAACCTTGAGGCCCATGAGGCTGTGTGGGATGGCCTGTAGCTGGTTTTGGTCCAGCAGCAGCTCAACTAGGGAGGTATGCAGGCCCAGGAAGGACACACTGTGGATGCTATCAGCATGCAGCCTGTTGTGAGAGAGCTGCAGGAACTCCAGGCCTAGCTCCATGTGCATGAACATGTAGCTGGGTTTGTGCTTGATGTAGATGTGGTGCAGTGTCAGGTGCTTCAGGCTGGAAGGGTGGCAAGTGCATCAGCCAATTATGAGACAGTGCAAGGGTCTCCAGCTTTCTGTGGGCCACACAGGTACAGAAGGAGCTGATGGCTACAGTGCCCTGCATCTGGCTGGGACCACAGAAACAGCTGAAGGGCATCCAGAGGTGGGAATCCCAAATCAGGTTGAGAGACTGGGCATTCATTCCTAGCTGGCATCTGTGACCCGTAACTCTCAACAACTGGTGCTCACACACCAGTTAGGCCATGCCTGGTGTGAGTTCTGTGTCCTCCCTTTCCCCATGGCTCAGGAAGAGAGGATCTGGAGGGCTTTGTTGCTCTCTGCCGGCCAGCAGTGCCAGCCCTTGGTGTGGAGACCAATGTGCCCTTCTCCTACTCCTTTCCCTCTCTCTTTGCTTGTCATTGGGCACTGTGAGCTCCTAATCCGAGCGCCTGAAAGGGGAGGCATATATGGAGGTGCCTAAAAATTGAGGAAAAGCTCTCAGCCTCCCAGCCCTTTCCTTTTGTCCCTGATACTCTCCTTTTGTCCTCCCCCTGCCTCACCCACTCTTCCCGTCAGACCTGCAGAAGCCATACAGAAGCCATAAGACCCAGAGAGATAGAGCTGGGCACCCTGAGGGATCACATGGCTGTGGAGTGCAGTGGCATGCAGGGAGGCCAGGCCCCATGCCAGGCAGGGAGCCTGATGACAAAGTTCGCACTACTATCTTCCACAAGGCTTCTGTGAGGCCCTGTCCACTTCATGGTGGGTCCCTTGGTGATACTCCAAGGATGGGTCAGAACAGAGAAAATGACTTCTCTCAGTGACACCCAGCCCGGTGGATGTGGTCAGCCCTTTGGGCTGCTCCTGTACTCTAGACCCTGCAGGGCCAGCGGTGCCTTCCCATCCCACTTGCCAGAAAGGAGGTAGGCACTGGAATTGAGGAGAGGTAGGGGCTAAGCTGGCTGGCTTGACTGTCCACCAGCCCCCTGCCCAGGCCCCGGGTGTGTGGCCCCTCCCAGACTCCTGTCTGCTTCCTTTTGCCCTTTGGCAAGAGGGGGAGAGGAAAAAGGAATAATTAAACCCAAATGTCCTGGTAACTTTTTCCTGGAACATGAGGATGCAGGGAGGGAGGCTCTGTGCCTGGAAGGGCAGGCCATACTGTCTGTTGACCCCCATCTCCCCTCTCCACTGTGGTTCCACCCTGCCTTCATGGGCATCAGACCCTCCTCAGCCTGTGGCCTCCCCCTCCCGGCCTCCCCCATCCTCCCCACTGTTCCCAGGATCGTGTCCTAACTCCTCAGCCTGACTTTCACAAACTTGAAGCTTCTTGTCACTGAGACAGAGGCCTGTGAATGCCAGCACCCAGATTTCTGTCCAAACCAGATTTGGTGGGTAATCCTTGACCCTTCTAATAGCAAGGTAAACAATGCCCAAAATATGTTCACCCAGAGCCTGTGAGTGGGGCCTTATTTGGCCAAAGGGTCTTTGCAGATATAAGGCCAGGAAGGATGTTAAGATGAGCTCCTTGTTGGCTCGGCGCCTGTGGCTCAAACAGCTAAGGCGCCAGCCACATACACCTGAGCTGGTGGGTTCAAATCCAGCCCTGGCCAGCCAAACGACAATGGCGGCTGCAACAAAAAAATAGCTGGGCATTGTGGCGGGAACCTGTGGTCCTAGCTCTGTGGGAGGCAGAGAAGGGAGAATCGCTTGAGCCCAGGAGTTGAAGGTTGCTGTGAGCTGTGATGCCACGGCACTCTACCCAGGACGACAGCTTGAGGCTCCGTCTCAAAAAAAAAAAAAAAAAAAAGATGAGATCATTTTGGATTACCTGTGGTCTCTAACCCAATGACAGGTGAACTTCTGAGACACAGAAGAGGAGACAAAGGAGATACACGGCCGGTGGAGGCCATGTGGAGATGGAGCAGAGATTGTGGTGATGTTGCCACAGGCCCAGGAGCAACTTGGGCTGCAGAAGCTGGAAGAGCAAGGGAAGGTCCTCTCCTAGAGCTTCCTGTGGGAGCAAAGGCCTAGTGACACCTAGATTTCAGATGTCTGGTCTCCAGATGGTGAGAGATTACATTCTGTTTGAAGCCACTCAGCGTTTGGTGCTTTGTGACAGCAGCTCTGACACTTGTATACTTCTTGTCCCCATTCCCCCAGGCTGTCTGTGCCACTTCCTGCCCCTGTCACCTCTTAATGAAACCTGGCACTAAGACAGTTGCCCCCATCATTGCTGCCCCTATCCAGACCACAGCACCTCCCAGGTAAGTATCCTGAAGGCAGCAGAGCAGGCCTGTGCATGGGTGGAGAGGGGGATTCTTCTGGATGGGAGGGACAGAGGGAAGGACATGGAAGCTGGCAATAGCTTGGAGGAGCAGGTGGTAACTGAGGGCGCAGGCCAACCTGAGCCCTGGGATTTGGTGAGGAGATGACCTAACTGACCTACCTGAGACCAGACCTAAGCAACAAGTTCTCCCCCAGGAGCCCCTGCTTCTCCTGGCCCTCTTTGCCTTCTCTGCCAGACTCTCGGGATTCCTCTGGGACCTGCCCTCTCTGGCCTCTGTGCACCCATGGGGATGGAGCCACACTGGGGCAGGACACTCACGGGAGATGGGTCCAGGTGCCAGGTACTAGCTGGTCCTCCTGAAGCCTGTTGAGGCTAAACACCTGCATGGGGAGGCTGTGACTGTGCTTTAACATGTCTTCCATGAGTTTGGCGCCCAGGTGCAGCTCCTAGGTCAGGGGTCAGGGGTCAGGGGTCAGGACAAGAGTTCTGGCTCTGTGTGTTCCCATTCCCTGCCAGCACGGCCCCCTTCCACCCAGCCCAATCCATGTGACTCAGGTGCCACTATCTGTAGAACTCTCAGGCCTGTGGCCATCTGGGTGCATCTGCCAGCTGTGCCATGGCTTCTTAGAGCCAGCCAAGATACAGTCCCAGAGCACACTGCTGAGCAGGGGTGGACTTTTCAGGGGACTTTGTGGCCACAGAGGGTATGGGCCTGACTCAGGGCCACCTGGCGAGTCCAGAACAGTTCAGGAGGTCTGACTCTGGACTTCTAGGAGGAAGGGTAGGTCAGACTGAGGAGAGGCCCACTGGCTCTGAAGCCCCATGAGTCCCCTGTGCCCTTGGCAGATGCTCTGGTCATTTGAGTATAAAGATGCTGCCTCCCCAGCCTGGGGCTCCTGGCTCACCTGAATGGGGGTGGCAGGCCAGGTGGGATGGCCTGCAGCCAGTTTCAGTCCAGCCTGAAGTGGAGCAAGCTGCAGAGGGTTTGGAAGATGGGGGGAAATGTCCTTGTCCTGTAACTGGTTTCCTTCCACCTCCAGCGTGAATAGATGGCTGAGCCCTGCAGGGTAGGCAGAGGGGCCCCATAGCTGCTGCAAGCTCCTCATAGAAGCTCCAGAACCCATGTCTGCCCCTAGAGGCCAGCATGCTTCCCAATGGGTCGCCGTCCCCTCCCCTGTGTCTTTCTTCAGCCTCCATGGTGCCCTGTCCCTGGAGCCAGTGTACTCTGGAAGCTGCTGGGCTACAGTCTCTGAAGGAGGTGTAGTTGAGTTTGAGCTCCTGCGGGGTGGCCAGTAGGGCTGGGACTCTGGACAGTGCGTTCCCATCCAGGTTCAGCTGCTTCAGCTGTGTCAGATTCTGGGGGAGGGGGTAGAGGCAGGCTGGGGTCCTTTTTGGTCATGGCCTTGGGCCCACCCTGGCTTATGGACCCCTCTATTACTGTGGCTTCCCTGTTCCCATTTAAGCAGGCCTGGCTGGAGGTTTTTGTGTGTTCGGGGGGGCCCTGTGCTGCTTTCCCTGCTCCTGTCACCCCAAATGCTGGAAGCCTGCCATGCTGGTGCTCACCACTGTGCCTCCCCCAGGCCTCACCCCAAGCAGTGCCACCCTGTGGACTGATACAGAGCTATGGACGCCTTGGGCAGTCTGGGACCTGGCAGCCCCCCTTCTAGCCCAGGCCCCCCAGGGAGTAGATACGGGGGCCACGGCACACCTTGAAGGCAGGAGGTACAGGCCCCAGGCTTCCAGTTTGTTCTTGCTCAGGTCCAGCCACTTTGTGTGGGCTGGAATCTTGGCTCTTTCATTCTCTGTGCACACATGGGGTGGCATCTTCCATGCCCCTCTGCACCCCCCACACTCAGGCTCAAAGGAGCCGGCTTTTCTTCCCCAGGTCGGGGTATAATCTCCCTGCCAACCAGGGCCCAGGAGAGGGGGAGCCCGGATAAGAGCCCAGGTATGCAGCCTCCTCACCCCTGCAGCAGGGGTGGCTGCTGGGGGAGAGAGGCTACCCACCCGTCAAATAGAGTGTAGTCAGGCCAAGGTCAGCCAGGGGATATGTGCTTCATCTTAAAATTGCTACAGGTGACAGCAGGAATGAGGCCAGTCTCAACTTGCCCCATAGTGTCCAGGCCCACAAGCCCTTGCCAGTGCCCTCGCCTGCTTCCTGGCCTTTTCTGCCCATGGCCGGTGGTCTACGAGGTGCTGCTGCCACCATCTCAGCCTCTGCTGTGATCCTTCTGTTGGCTCCGGGTCCCCGGCTCTGATTGTAGGTTGGTTGGCTCCTAGAGGAATAGAGACAGCCCCAGCATGATCACCAGCAGCAGAGACTGCTGAGGACCTGCCAGTGTTGTGACCAGCCCAGGCTAGAACAGAAGGTCACTGGGACCCCTTCCCTCATATCCAAATGGGGGCTCTGAGGCTGGAGAAGGGACAAGCCTTTCGAGGGTTCCCCTCTTGCCCCACACAAGAGGGCACTTGGCTTGGGTACATTGAGACTGGGGCAGTATCCGAGAGGCTGGTGTGATTGGTGGAGGTTAGACAAAGCCTTGGCTGATTTGAACACTCATGTGGTCCCATCATCCCCAGCTTGGGGTTTCCTGTACTAGTCACTCCTTACCTTTGGGAGGCCTCCTAGGCTTTTTGCCCCTTCTCCTGTCTTCCTAGCCTGTTTCCTTCCTTCCCTGGCCCTCCTCAGTGGCCACTGTCCCTTTTTGAGCTTGAGGGGCCCTGCTGTCCTGCAAAAGCCTGAGCTTCCCTGCCCAGCCCCTGCAGCAGCTGTGGCCTAGGGCTGAGCTTGCTCCTGCTCCGGGGCTACTGGGGGTGACTCCTTCCTCGGAGGCAAGCTAGGGTACAGCAGATGCCTTCAAGCTGAGGGCAAGGCACTGGGTGGGCTGAACCTGTGTCTAGTCCAGCTGCCCATCCTCAGATGTGTCTAGGTTGCCGTTCTGAGGGGTAGGGTGCACCTGAGCTGCAGAAGGAGGCAGTGTGGGCTGGGGAGGCTAGGACCTCCACATGGCTGAGAGGGCTTGTTCTTTTCCCCTCAAATGAGGCATCAGCTTATAGGCCCACCACTCTTCTCCTCTTCACCCAGGCCTCCCCTGCCTTTTTCTTCCCTCCTGGCTACATTGAAGAGACAGCAGAGCACTCCCAGTACCATAAACAGGTCAGTGGACCCAGCCTGGTCTCCTACCTGCCTCTCAGAACTGGGAAGCTCCTCACTGTTGGGCCTTTCCAGGCCCTTGGGACAAGGCACAGGCAAGACCCTGGCCCACAGGGGGGCTGGACCTAGGACAGCTTCAGCAGCTCTGGGTAGAGGGCCTGGGTCTGCTGAAGGGACCTTGGTCTTGCCTTCGCTCACTTGCCTCCATGAGTCTGCAGGACAGGGACAGGCCATTGTCCCAGCACCCCTCTTGGCACCCTTCCCAGTGGTGAGCAAGGGCCTCCGGTGTGCCTCTAGGGAGATGAGGGGGTTGCTGCTACCTGGCAAAGTTTGCTTTTAGCGCCTGCTGGGAAGTGAGGTTTGTTGGGTACCAGGCCACCCTTGAGGGGCCGGCAATCACTTTGAAGGAAGGGTGATACCCCCCAGGTCCTTCCCTCCACTGCGTGGTGACTCTTCCTCAGCCAGCACTGATCACAGGTCCCTTCTATCCCTACAGCCCAGCAACTAAGGGGCACTAATGTGTCTGTTGGGGATGGGGGACTGGACCCACCCCTCTGGCCTTTCCTGTCCTACTTCCAGGCCTACAATGGGGCCACCAAGCATGGCTGCAACCACTGGCCTGTGGGGCAAGGGCCATGCACATAACCCTTGTCCTGGGGTCCCTTAATCCCCTGTCTTACAGCTACCACCCCCACACCAGGCCCTGACTTCTATCCTCTCAAGATTCTCCCTGTCCCAGGAGGCTTTGGGGCAGCCTGATCAATTCTGTCCCCAGCAAACACTGATCCATTCTTTCAGCTCTCCCCGGCCCTTCCCTCATCCTAGGCACTGGATGTGAGGCCACCCAGAGTCTGAAACTCCACTTGCCCTGTAGGGAGGGCTCTTTGAGGGCCAGGGGCCCCACCCAACTCTGCCTGGGCACCCAAAATAGGTGCCGGGTGCGCAGCTTCAGGTGTGCTTCTACTGCTGGTGCCAGCTACTCACGACTGGGGGACCCTGGTGGGCTGGTCAGCAGCAGCAGCAGCAGTGGCAGTGGGGGCAAGCCCACAGGCTTGGCCAAGACCCCTCTAGAGCAGCACCCACCCACAGAGCCAGAAGGGGGAGCTGCATACTCTTCATGGCCACTGTGGGCAGGTCCTGCAGGCTGGTGGAGAGGAGGAAGAGCTGGGAGAGGCATTGTGGTGGCCATTGTGGGATGTGATACACATATGATGGAGTATGATCACACACAGTATGATGGAGGGATAGCCTGAGACAGTCTTTCTCCCTGAGCTGGTGGCCCTGGCTGCTGAAGTGCTCAGAGCCTCCCTTGCCCAACCTGGTCCTTCCCAAGGAAGGCCCCCCTTCTATCAAACAAACACCTCCCAGGCTTTCCCTGACTTCTTCCATCATGCTCTGCTTCCCCCAGGCCCAGGCATCCTTGTTCTCCTTCTGTAAGGCCTGCATTTGTGCTCTGCTGGCCCAGGCCCAGTGGCCCCATGAATGGGCTTCTGTCTCCACACAACATGGACCTGTGGAGCCCACTGTGCAGCAAGCTGGCCACTAGGCTGCCAGGCTCTATCTCCACGGTGGGGAGGGAGGGAGGGAGGGCTGGGCCTCCTGGGTCCCTGGGAGAGGGGCAGTTGCCAGGGCTGCCTATGCAATAATGGGTCCAGCCCCTGTGGAACCTGTCCGGCCTCTGGGCTTCTGCTGTGGACACCAGTGCCAAGGCCTCCACCCCCTCCTCTGTGGAATGAGGGATAGGATGTTGCCGTGCTCCACATTGGGCAAGCCCACCTCAGGTTCCCAAGACTTCTTGTCCAAGAGTCCCATGTCCCAGACAGCCATGAGTCTCACATCCCTCTTTGTTGGGAGTCACATGAGGGGGCAAGGAGGTGGGCCCAAGGAGGGTGGCTGGGTGGTGGAGCAAGGAGCAAAGATGAAGGGGTGTCCCGGCAGTCCTAGTCCCAAAGCTGGGACTTGGAACTGTGGGCGGCTAGGCAGCAGGAGCTGGTGTGCACTGATCTCACCGCACGGCCTACTGCTCAGGGCCAGCATTGAGGAAGCTTTTCCTACAGCTCTGTCCAGCATTGACTTATGTTTGGAAGCGATCTTTAAAAATGAGTTAATTGTGGGCAAGGCTTGGGCGGACGGAGGGGGAAAACAGTTGAGGAGAAATGGGGGCTGGAAGAGTAGGAAGGGCCGTCAGGAAGGAGCCCCCTGCCTCCATCTGCATGGCAAAGTCTTTTTCCCAGGGCAAGGGGCACTGTGTGAGAGCCGGCAGGGATGTGGGGGTGGGTGGGCATGTGGGGGAGCCCCAAGTAGCTCTTCCTTGGCTCATCAATGTTTGCCCACCTGCATGGGAGCAGCCTGAGACCCCCAAACACATAGAGTACAGCTGGGGGGCAGACAGGAGAGCCGCTGCCTTCAAGGAGCCTTTGCTCCAGCTGATAGTCCCTTAAGGGCCACAACTGGTCTGCCATCACCCCCTCACCCCTCCTTCACTGTCCAGGGATCTGGTTTATGACCTGAATTTGGGACTATGGCACATACAGACCAGAACCAGGGACTGTCTAGGGAGTGAGCAAACTCCTGGGAGCCAGGGATAAGGCCAATGTTTGCCTGTGTGCCCCATGGGTGACACAGGATGGCCAAGGCACAGTATTGTGCTAGGGTTGGGGAGGGGGCTGCTGCTGAAGTGCAGGGAGGGGAGGCCTGAGGGTGACACCCTGATATTAAGCCAGGTTTCCTGGAAGAGTGAGTACAACCAGCTCCCCATTTTACATGGAAGGAAAAGAAAGAGATGGGGCTCACCCGCATCACTATACCAGAGGCCAGGCCTCCTGAACAGGGTGGTAGGACCCTGCCTGAGGTGGGCCTAATGCCTGAGCCCCTTGAGATGACTGCCATGGGAGCCCATCCCCCTGCCTAAGGATGATTCTGGAATCCTGGCCCCCTACCCATTTCCCCTGTTTGTGCTGCTCCCCAGGCACTGACTAAACATCCTGCCATCTGGTTCCCATTAGCTGGGCTGGGGGTGGGGAAAGCCTGCTCCCAGGTTTCTCTGGCACAGCCAGCCTGAAGGAGGGAGAACCCCACTCCTACCCACCCTGGGAGCTGAGAGCACCCCAGTTCCTGTGGAGGCTTGTCCTCCTTTCCTTTCCCTGGTTGGGGGCCCAGTAGCCAATCTTGCTGGGCACCTGGGGAATGGTCCTCCTGTCATCTACTGTCTAGTCTCAGGGTATCCTGACATTGTGGGGACCTTGAAGGAACCCCCACAGAGCAGAGCTAGCCTTTGGGGGTGGTTTAAGCAGAACCAGAGGCTCCTAGAAAGTTTCTGCCTTAGCCTCCCCCCACCCCTAAGAGCTCACTGATGGACTTGTGCTGAGACAGGCAGGGCCCCTGGCCAACAGTAATTCTGAGCCCAGTGTCTGGAGCAGAGGGTGGGAGGGGAGTTGGGATTTTCCAGGAATAGGGTATAGCCTGGGGGTTGCTGGAAAGAGTTTTAGGCTCCCAGCTCTGCTAGGACTGACTGGCCATGTGATCTTGGGAGCAAATGTTGCTCCTCAGTGCCTCAGTCTCCCCATCTCAACATGGCGGACATAGGCTCCTTACAATATTCTAGAATCTAATTCTAGCCAGATTGGACAGCCAGAAGGGGTCCAGAAAAGCTGTGTTAGATATCTAGGTTGCTTCTAGCTGCACAATCCCCAGGATTTTCAGGGCAAGGAAGGGACTCCTGCTCCTTTTTTTTTTGAGACAGAGTCTCACTATGTCACCTTCGGTAGAGTGCAGTGGCATCACACAGCTCACACCAACCTCAAACTCTTGGGCTCAAGCGATTCTCTTGCCTCAGCCTCCCAAGTAGCTGGGACTACAGGCGCCCGCCACAACGCCCAGCTATTTTTTGGTTGTAGTTGTCGTTGTTTGGCAGGCCCCAGCTGGGCTTGAACCTGCCAGCTCTGGTGTATGTGGCTGGCACCCTAGCTGCTTGAGTTATAGGTGCCGAGCCCCTTGTTCCTTTTCTTCTCCTGTTTTCTCCTCCCCTTCCCTTCCATGTGGCCCGCTCCCCACACACATGCACAAGTGCGTGCGCACATGTATACCCTCTACACGTTGGGACTCTGTCCCTCAGCTTGTTCAGAGCTGCATAGCTGAGAGCTTGCCTCTCATCAAGGGAGGATTGGAGAATGGCTTTTTTGCTGACAGTGCCCTCATCAGAAAGAAGGGGATCAGATGAGTACTGTGCTGTGAGAGTGGGTGGGGGAGTGAATGAAGAGGAGGGAGTCAGGAAAAAAGAACCTCAGTAAAGAGTCCTCCAGAAAGGAGTGATGACCTGTGCAAAGGTCCTGTAGTGGGAAAGGGTTTGGCCCCAATTTAAGAAATAGCGAGGGGACCGGCTTGGTGGAACAGGCCATGGAATGGCAGGAGGGCCAGCTTGCCAAGGGGGTGGAAGGGTGGCAGGCCAACTGCCTCTGCCTTTGAAGGAATCAGAGGAGCCACGTGACTGAACTTACATGATAAAGGGATCACTCAGTCTGTGGGGTGGAGCAGACTGAGTAGGGGAATAAGGGCAGAAGGTAGAGCCCTTGTAGAGGTAGCTGAGTCATCAAAGGGAGAGGGGACAGTGGCTGGCCCAGGGTGGGGGGTATCAGAATGTAATGGAAGGAGTGAGCCAGCCTCGTACCCAACAAGAGCTGGACTGTGACACTGGTTGTTAGACAGCCAAACTGACATGTAGAAGGTAGTTCTGCGTGTGTGTCTGGAGTTCAGGGCCACGGTCTGTTTCTGCTCTCCCACCATCTACAGGGAAATGTGACATTGACAGGTGCATGAAACACCTACTATGTTTCAGCCCTTTTGCCAGAGCCCAAGACAGAGCAGTGGTTCAGCAGCCAAGGACACACCCTTGGGGTGACCCCCAGAGGAAGGGAACATACTCATTCTTGAGCTTTCCAGATGTTGTCTGAGTAAAGCTGACAGCAGTGCGTGTGCCAAGTGTAGAGGGTTACTGTGTCTGCCCCTGTGGGCACGTGGGGTCTCTCAGGGTACCTGTCTACACCGTTACCTTGTACCTCAATGAAGGGCCGGAGGCCTTGTCCCCCTAAAATCTTTGAGAAGAAAAAAACCAAACTTTCTATGTCCTCTTCCTGTTGCCAATAACCCTTCCCTAGAGGAAACTCATCTTTGTTTTAATGCCATTGGAACCTCAGAGGATCTGGTCCCAATTAAAGAACGTTTCTCACAGATGCTGCTGTGAGCAGTGAACACAGCAGCGGAGGGGAGTAGGGAGCATTGCCCACCAGAATGGAGGACACTGAGCCTTCAGTGGCTGGGCTGTGAGTGTCCCTGGGGAGGGTGTCCATTGGAAGGTGGACTGCAGAGGTGACATGCAGACAGGGTTGGCCCATAGGGAGTAGGGCTATGGTGGCGCTGGGGAACTTGTGGGCCAGCTTCCCTGCCTGGCGTTCCAATTTGTTCCTGCCAATATTGTGCCTCCTGACTCCCCTCAGGCATTGAAGGCCTCAGGCTGGGGCCCGAGGCTGGGCAGAAACCTGAGCTCAGGCCCAGCTAGGTCTGGGGGAGAGGGCCAGGCTGAGTGCCCCTCCCGTGGCCGGCCTTTTGAGCGAGCACATCTATGTTCCAGTCCTGGGGCCGCGTCTCCAGCTCCAGACGCATGTGACTCAGCCCTGCTGGCCTTGCCAAGCCGTCTAGACCTGAGTGTCTCCCTGAGGAGGGGCGTGCCGGCCGTTTTTCCTTTGCAGGCTGGCCCCCCACCCCCACTGTGTGCACACAGGCTGGTATAAGCAAGAAGGCTAGGGTATGAGGTCCTGGGGGTTCCAGCCTGTCACCTCCCATTTAGGGGACCTCGAGCAGAAGATAGAGGAAGGCCCCTCAACCCCTGCTTCTCCTGACTCGGCCAGGCTCTGCCCATGCCCCTCACAGATGCCTCTGGCCTAGAGCAAGATCTGCCCTAAGGGAGAGACAGTGCACTGGCTATGGGGACCCTGGCAGGTCCCACCCAGGTGCTGGACTGTGCACCCTGGGGTGAAGGGGAGGTGGTGGCTCTTAGGGTCCCTCAACTACTTGAAGGGAAGGTAGTGCCCTGAAGCAGGAAGCCCAGGGCAGGAGTCTTATGGGGTGTGAAGGTGGCACTGACTTCGTTGCCATAGTCCTTTCCCTGGCACCAGGACTAGAAGTGACATGAAGAGGAGGCCAAGGTCCCATTAGAGCTTCTCCATTCTCATATGGCAATAAACTCTCAAGGTGGACATAGAGGTATAGGATGACAACATTCTAGAGTTGACAATTTTCAGTCACATCCTAGATTGACACTTGATCATCCAGAGTTAAGACCAGAGACCACAGGACTCTCCCAGGCTTACAGCGATGGCAGGCTCACTTCTGCAGGGCCCACAGTGGCAGGCCTAGAGTCCTCTGAATTTAATGTGATGCCAGTATTATGTGCTTAGCCAGACCAGTCCACAGGCCTTAGGGCAAGTGAGTGACAGCCACCTCAGGGAAAGTCAGTGTCATTCTTGCTCTGGGCACCCTTTGGGTCTCATTGCCCACATCAAAGTTTAGGATCTCTTCAACCTGGGGTTCTTTCTAGTCTCATTTTCAAGGCCCCCCACTTACATGTTCTCCACCCCTCCTTCCATCTGTGTGAGCAGAGTTGGATTCTGAGTGGACTCCTGGTTGGCCAGATGGTGTGGGCTGGTTGCAAGGCAGGCGCCTGCATGGTGGCTCAGGAGCAGGGGAGAAAGAGGCCAAGTGAGGAGGAGGAAGAAGAGGAGGCTGAGAGAAAGGAAGGTTGAAGAAGAGGGGAGGGGCAGAGAGAGGGGGGGGAGGCGGAGGCAGCTGCCCGGCCTTGCCTGGCCTGGGGAGAGTCCCACACTTGACCATCCTTAGCCTGGCATCATCCTCTGCCTCATCTCTCCCCCAAATATCCCAGGTCAGGCATTGCCATGTCATTCTTGTCCCACCACAGAATTCTCTCCCTGAAACCAATCTCTCTCTTACACACTCCTTCACTTGCTTTTTCTTCAACAGCCTGAATTTGGTGTTCTCTGCACTTACTAGGGAACTTCTGGAGTGGAGTGGAGGGTGCTCAGCCTCCCTGTTCAGGGCCAGGAGTTGATGTGGCCCCAGGAAGGGCTTTGACTCAGACAGCACATTCCTCCCAGTGCCCATGACCTCCAGGTGAAGGGGTGCTTCCCCAGGTCTAACTTCCACCCCTGTCAGATACAATAGAAGCCAAGCTGACTCCTTGGTGGACAGGAAAGCCCTTGGACTCTGGCTTCCTTTGATCAGTGGTATCTACTGGGGGTCCCAACTAAGATTCTTACTGTATCCTGTGGTCTGCTGCTAAAAGTAATGTGAACACGGGCCGAGATGCTCCTGAGGACTTTCTCTTGTTCCATGATCGCTGCAGGGAAGGAAGGCCAACTGATTCAGTGAACCCACTGCTTGGCTGTACCTTTCCACGTCCACTGCACAAATTGAGGGGCCTTACATGCCTTCACTGCCCACTAACCCATTGCTGGCACAATGAGGCTAGTGACTGCCTGCCAGCTGGTCTCATTTCCTATCTGTTTTCCAAGCACCAACCCATGGCTAAGGCCCTGCTGGGACCCATGGCTGAGTTTCTCCCATGACGAGGAGGTTGGCTCTTGCTGCATGTGACCTGCAAGTCTGCCTAAGGCTCCATGGCCTCCCCCTAATGCCCCACTTTCAGGTCCTTCAGCCTCATTTTGGCCCCTGACCCATCCAGGCCTTCCTCATAGAACCCAGGGTCTCTGAGCTGAAATGCCCCTTAGAGATTTTCCTCCCTTTCCCTATTGTATCCCGATTGTGATGTGGAATCCACCACTCCATATCCCTGCCTACCTCCCTGGGCTTGCACACCTTCCAAGACAGGGAGCTCCCTTCCTCTTTATGCAGTCAGCTGGTGTTGATTTATTCATTTATTTTTTTTCAGCTAGTGTTTAGGCAGTGCTTTCTGGGAGAAGTGCCTCCTTATATTGAGCTTGAGTCCACATTTCTAGAGACTCCTGATGCTGAGCCCCTTCTTTTCCTCTTCCCAAGAGGCCCAGCACCCTCTGTTCCCTCCACAGCCTCCAGCCTTTCTGGTGGAAGATGTCTCAGAGGTGCAACAATTCAGGGTGATGTGAGCAGGGAATATCTTCAGGAGCCATCTCCATGGCTTCAGGGATGACTGAGAGGTCCTCCATGTAGGGTGATGGTCTGCATGACCTCTCAAGATGGCCTTCTCCCCTTAAGGACATGTCCCTGTGCCATAGACAGCACTGCTGAGTTGGGGAAAGGCCTGCTAAGAGTACTGGCTCCACGGAGCTGGGTGGAGAAGGGAGATACTCTTCCAGAATACACAAAGGCTGGTTTCTGCCCAATCCTCAGGGGCAGAGGATATGGGGAGGGAGGAGAGGCTGCCACACTGCCGTGGTTTCTCCCGCCAAATTCCCCAGGCCTAGGAAAGATCCACAGAAAACCCACAAGAATTTGAATGTCTGAGCTGGGACTGTGATTGAAATGAAATTTTCTAAAAAGAAAGAAAGAAAAACAAAGACAGAAAAAGAGAGAAAAAAGCTTAACCCCCCCAAAACTTTGGCCAACCTTCAGCTTTTAGAAGGGCCCAAGGCAGCAGCCATGTGGAAGGGTGGAGAGGGGCCACAAAGTGCTTTGCAGGTGGCTGGGTCCCCGGGCTAGGGCTATTGGACCTTCTTCTGTCCAGGTCCCTTCAGCTCAAGTTTGGAGGCTCCATGTTGTCAGAGCATTCAATAGGGAGCCAGGCCCTGTCCCACCTTAGTAGGATCTGTGTCAGGGTCTCCCAAGGTTGGGCTGAGGTTCTTTCCTGTTATTCCAGATCCTGCCCACTCCTTCTCCCAGGACAGAGCTAAGTCCTGTCATGTGGATGACTTAAGTGGCCTCCTAGCAGGTCCCTGGGTCTCCCTGACTAGACTTGTCTTCCAACCCCCCAGCTCCAGGAGATGGCAGGGCAGGCACAGAGGGAGATAGAGTGTAGTCATAGCTCCTGACCACAAGGGATCCTCTAGCTCCTTCAGGCCTTGCCCAATCAGTAGTCCTGGTAGGGGGCCACTCAGTGAGTTGAGGGCTTAGAATGTGTGTGTGGGGAGGGGATGACAAATTTCATTCCAGACTCATTGAGTTTGAAAGGCCTGAGAGATGCAAAGAAATTTATAAGTGGACAAGGCAGGAAGGAGCCACAGATAGACTGGGAATGAGGAGTAAATAGAGCAGGTGATGATGATCCAGCATGATGATAATGGTGAACATTTATGTGGTGCTTTTACAGGCTAGGCACTGTCCTAGTTATTTCATAGGAATTAATTTATGTTGTTATTTTAGAGACAGGGCCTTGCTCTGTTGCCCAGACTAGAGTGGTGTGATCAGAGCTCATTGCAGCCTTGAACTCCTAGGCTCAAGCAATCCTCCTGCTCAGCCTCTCAAAGAGCCAGTACTACAGGTGTAGTACTGTACCACCACCCCTGGCTAATTTTTAACGTTTTTTGTAGAGATTGGGTTTCACTATGTTGCCTAGTATGGTCTTGAATTCCTGGGCTCAAGCAATCCTCCTACTTCTGGCTCCCAAAGTGCTGTAATTACAGGTGTGAGCCACCATGCCCAGCTCATAGGAATTGTTATCTCATCCATCCTCATTAGCAACCCAATGAGATGGGTGCTTTCATTATCCCCAGTAGGTGAAGGCAAGGAGGCACAGACAGGGTAGGTAACTGAAGCAAAGTCACACACAGTAATGACCAGGGACAGAATTTGAATTCAAGAAACTTCCCTTTAACTAAGGCGTGAGCATATTAAACAGGAGACATAGCCTGGCCCTGAAGTCCCAGTTTGGTTCTGCATCTAAGTTTCCCCTTCATCCTCCCGGGGACGAGGATCCCCTAAGCTGTGACCTAGGAACACCCAAGCGAGGTAGGATCGCCCCCTCCTGGACAAGTCTCGCCTCGACGTGTCTTCCTCCTGGCTGTCTGCCAGGGGCTACGTACGCAAGGCGGGCGACGGAGAGCCCGCCGCAGCTTCAGCTGGGCCCTTTCCCCTATCCCTCCCCCTTCCCTGAGGCCCGCCCCCTGGGTCCAAAGCCTGAGTGGGAATCCCAGACTCCGCACCCGCTGAGCCGCAGCCCAATAGGAAGGCCAGCCGGCGGCCCCGCCTCTCAGCCCAGGCGGGTGGGTCGGAAGAGCGCTGGCTCGTGATTGGCAGGCGGACCTGCACGTGAGATGGGGCGTGGGCAGGCCGCGGCTGGAAGCGCGAAACATGGCTGGGCAGGCTGCTGGCGGCGGCTACTGCGGTGGAGGTGGCGGCGGCGGCGGCGACGGTAGCAACGACTGGTACTACGACGACGAGGGCGACTACAGTGTGTTCCAGGCGGCTGTGGAGGTGTTCGGGAAGCTGAAGGTGCTGCGGGCCCAGGGAAGCTACCCGGGATGGAGGGCTGGGGAGGGCCCTGCCCGAGGCCCGGGCGGGTTTCTGCGGAAGCGGCGGCACCATGCTGCTTCTGTCGCAGGTCCTGGTTGCGCCTTGTTACCTTGCAGCAAGAGGCTGCTTGTGGAACATCCATCTTTGCTCTTGGAGGTGCCCCAGGCCTTCGCTCTTGCCATCTCCACCGACCGTGCCTGGTAGTTGAGGCCAGCACCACTCATGGAAGTCTGCAAGACTCCGGCTGTGTGCCCTGGCCTCAAGGAGTTTGTAGGGTCTTGGAGGACACATGGGCAGAGTTCAGTACTACTCTGTCAAGTCAGCGAGATGGGGCTTGGCGTCAGATGCCAGGGATGAGCTCCAAAACCCCTCAACGCAGCAGTGGGGAATCTGGGTCCTTAACTTCAGGGAGCTGTCCCAGGTCCCTTTTGCCCACTTGCCCCTCTCTCTGCCCCGCCTTGCCCCTCCTGCACCCCACCTCTCATCCCCCCCCTTGGCCTCCATCTCTGCCTCCTTCTCCCCCACCCTCTGCTAGCCCCGCCCTGTCCCCACCCTTCCAAGACAGACTCTGTTCTCCCTCTCCCTCTCTCCCTCTGCCTGGGAGCCTAGATGTGATGTCCTAGCTATTGCTCCTAGGGCCTGCTGCTACAACAGCTCAGAGGGAACACACTTGAAGGCATGGGGACGCAAGCTGCAGGAGGTGTGGGTTTGATAATGAGAGGGTGTGAACTCTTGGCAAGATGGAAGGAGAGCATGAGGGGTGCTGGGCTGCAGATGTGTCTGAAGGAAGGGGTTATGAAAGCTTGCAGAAGCACGTGAGGACCCTTCACTGGTTGTGCTTCCTAAACCTTTTTGCATGCACTTTCCTTGCTTAGGAACTAAACTGCCCCTTCCTAGAGGGTCTGTATATTACAGAACCAAAGACGATTCAGGAACTGCTATGTAGCCCCTCGAAGTACCGCTTGGAGATCCTGGAGTGGATGTGTATACGGTAATGCCCTGCTTTCTTCCTCTGGCCACCTGGAGTATACACTGGCACCATCCAGCTCACCTGGGGAAGTTGGGGTTTGTGGTTTCAGTGAGTAGCTATCCTCCCAGAAGGCTCTGTACCCTGGCTCAGCCACCCTGACAGCAGCACGTTAGGTGGGAAGTACTGGCTACTGAGCCATGCTCCAGTTGGGGGCAAAGTAGCTCCTGACATTGTTAGATGAGTCCATTCACGTCCTCACTGCAGTACTGAGCTGGGCTTTGGAGCATTTCCCTTGCTTTAACTACCAGTTTGGAAATGCCCTACTTTAGTACTCTTAGCCTCCGGCTAGGAAGCTGAGCGTCAGGCCTTGCAGTGCAGGAGTGACAACCAAGGCTATGGCAGGGTGGATCTCAGGCTCTAGCAACACCATGGAAAGACCTTCTTTTTCTGCATGGCGGCGGGGTGGGCTTTCATGTTGTCAAGCTCCCAGGGCTCCCTAGCAAGAGCCTGAGGTCTCAGCAGCTTCCTGGAGAGGGACATCCCCAGGGCCTCAGTGTTATGCCAGGCATGGAGCTCCGGGCTGGGGTGCAGCAGTTGGACTGTGTGTCCCTGGAGGGAGGCTCAAGCTGTGTGTGGCTTATAACATGTCTGGGTATGCATGCCAAGACTTCCTAACTTCTGTGCAGCCTATGTCTGGAACCCACTGTGCCCACCACAATGCTATTAAGGCAAGGTGCTTGAAAATGGCCCCTGTCATGTGTATCTGTGTGCTTCTGTCAGGGCAGAACTATACCATGCCAAGGTGAATAGGTGGGACTGTGGCCATAGGGTCTGTCACTGGGAGCCCCCAAATGGCATAAAGCAGGGCTCAGTAAGCCTTTTATGCAAAGGGCCAATCAACGTTGTCATTTTTTGTCACAACCACTCAGCTCTGCCATTATAGCATAAAAATAGCCACAGACAGCATAAATGGAGGGATGGGCAGGGATGAGTGCCAATAAAACTTTATTTACAGAAACAGGGCTTGCTTGTGTGCTTGACTCCTCTCTGGAAAGAGCTAGGTATTGGCATTCATTAATGGCAGAGTATTCTGCTATGAGAGGTGAGGTGGTTCATTCATTAGACACTAAGCAGCCACTTCATTAAGTCCCAGCAGTACAGACTGGAAAGCCTATGATCTGGGAGGTGAAAGCCCAGTAGGAGAATTCCTGTCTGGGCCCCACTGAGACAGAGAGACACCAAGGTGGCTACAGGCTAGCCAGGGGAGGCCGCATCTGCCAGGAGCTGGTGGTGGTGTACACTCTGCCTGGGAGGGAGGATAGTGCTCCACCCAAGAGGAGCAGATGGCAGCCTGGGGCCAGGGCCAGAGGCCTGGTTGGCATGCTCAAAGCCAGCTAGTGCCACCATTTCAAGAAAGAGCTGAGTGCTGAGGAGTTCCCCTGTTTCCCCTTGTGTGGTCATGTCTTTTTTTTTTTTTTTTGTTAACTATGAGAAGGATTTTTATTTCAGTATTCAATGCACATTTCTGATGTGAACTTTTTGAGATGTTTTTCTTTAAGAATTTATGGAGTGAAATTAACATAAAATTAACCCTGTTAAAGTGGTGTTTAGCACATACACAAGCAAGTCACTCTTTAGAGCAAGTGTCTGGATGGGGTTGTGGGTGGGATTCTTCAGCCTCCTCGGGCCTGACTGGCTTTGCTGTTTCCCACAGGGTCTGTCCCACATTGCAGGACAAGTTTAGCTCACTGAAGGGGGCCCCGGCAGAGGTAAAGATCCAAGGTAGGTTTTGTTATGGGACTGTGGAATTTGCTGGTAAATTCTAAGCTTTATAGGCTTCCTGAGTTGTGAATTTTCTGCCAGACTGGTGTTTTCTTTTGGAAGGTGTACACTCTGTGGATGTTGCTAGAGCCTTCTAGAATTAGGGACCCCTGACTCTAGGAATGGTGAGTGGAAGAGCGCCTCTCACAGGGACCAAGAGCATGTCTGTGCTCTGTAGCCCTGAGAGGCAGATACAGTGATTGTTGCCAGCATTTCTGGTAGCTCTGTCTCCCTATCTCCCTGGCATGTGCTTATACCTCTGGAAGTTCCTGGGAGCGTGCATGACACTCTATACCTGTTTGTCTTATAACTCTTCTTTGCCATCATTTCCTGGTGGAAACCACCTGGTAAGAAACATTAGATGAATAACTTTTCACCTTCACAGTGGTGTCTCCAAAAGTCAATGGCATTTCAAAGGTCCAATTTTTTATGTGCCTCTGTTCTGACCACTTCAGGGTGGACAAACTGGACCATGGAGCCCTGGTCCATGCCCTAGCTGCATCAGGGACACTCCTCCCTGCAACTGAACTGGGTTGGAAGAACTGGATGTAGTATCTTAGTCAGTAGGCTGACTTGGGCCACACAGAAGTTCTGTCCTTGTCACTGAAGCTGTTGTGTCTGTTACTTGCCTTCTGGTGGGACCACCCAGTGGCCATGAGATGGTGCCCAAATTCTCTAACACATACTAACACACATGTTGACCTTGGCTTTGGGCCTCAGGCTGGCCCCTGGTCCAGCTACAGCCTTGACTTCACCCTTCCTGGCCTTACTTTCCTTTTCTGTAAAGTGAGTTTGAAAACCCCATCTTGCCTATCTTATCAGAGTGTGAGAGAAACCAGGACAAGTAGAGGGTTAGGATAGTTTTGCACTCATCTGATAGGTATCAAAAGAGGACCTGTTGTATGCAAGTCACTGTTTTGGATGTTGGGGTATAGCAGCGAACTGTGCTGCCCTTCCAGAGCTTATGTGCCCACTGGGAGGGACAGGTGATGAACAAAGGGGGCAGGAAGAGCCTTAGCACCAGATGATGAGAAACACTGTAAACAGCCACATGAGGACAGTGTGGTGCCTGCGTGCCTTGGGGTAAGGCTGCTATTGCTGACGTAGGTGGCAGGAAGGGAGGAAGTGAGACAGACACAGGGGAGGAGTAGTGTTCAGAGCCTGAGGTGCATTTGTGCTTGGCAGCTTTGAGGACCAGCTAGGAGGCCATGTGGCTCATGGAGTGGAAAGCAAGGGGGTAGATCAGGAGATGTCGGGGAGGATTAGGCTGGGCCTATGGGTCATGAAGGGCTTTGGCTTTTATTCTGAGGCAGGCTGCTGTCTGGTGTTGGGTTTAACAGCACCCTGGGCCCACAGTGCCAAGAGTAGGCACCCTGGGCAGAGGCAGGGACAGCAGTGCAGCTCTTGCAGTAGCTGATCCAAGCGAAAGTTTGGGGGCAGTAGAGGAGAACACTGGCTGGATCCTGGATTTAGAGTGAGGGGAAGATTGGCTAGACTTGTTGGCTGTCATGAGGATTTGGAGTTAAGGGCTGTGGGTGGGCGGGCTTGCTTGAGAGATACAGTCTGCATTTGTGTGGTCTGTGCAGGGTTATTGAGTGCCCCACATACTCTGCTTACTTCCTTCAGTGCCTTCCCAAGCAGATGTTATGTAGGACTGTGCCTGTTACTTTGTTGAGGCACGTAGGATCTGGAGAAGGGCCTTATCTCAAGAGGCTTGACTTGCCACAGAGTTAGATGCAGAGTTGGGACTGACGCCAGCCCCATCTTCCTGGCTCCAAGTCCTGGCTTTTCTCTGTGTACCAGGCAGTTACCCGGAAAATGTCCTGGGCACCCTTGCAAGATGTGGCTGGAAGGCCCCTGCACCACACAGGAACTCAGGTTCCCCACTTGTGAAATGGAACCAAGGCCCACCTGCTAGGGCTGCTGGCAAGATGGTAGGAGATGGTGACGTGCAAGACCATTAGGACATGAGCAGGTGTGAGCGGTGGTTCCTTTTGCTTTAGCCCCCTAAGGCCTCTGATCTCTGTACTCTCAGGCAGCAGGCTGGCTCCTGCTAACACTGTAGGGAGAGTCCTGCTCATGGAGGAGCACTAGGTACAGCCCTTGTTTTCACATGAGGAAACTGATGGCCAGTGAGTGCAGGTCACACAGCAAGAGGCAGCTCTGGCATCTGGGTATGTCTTCTACCTGCTTGTGGTCCAGCCTGGTCTTGCCCTCATGTGTGCTGGGCCTTCAGGGACACCCTCTCCTGGGAGAGGCTTGATGCCCCACATGTTGTGAACCTCTGGGGTATGTGTTGTATTCTGGTCAGGTGGGTACTGTCAGTCACTGGGTTTTTGTGCCTCAACAGAGATGGTGAAATTAGGCCATGAGCTGATGCTATGTGCACCAGATGACCAGGAGCTCCTGAAGGTAAGAGGGGTTCCCCAACTGTCCCCATAGAGGACGTGTATGCTTTCTGCTTTGGGCTGGAGACCTAGGTGATGCCAGCATGGAGATTGGAGGCTTTTCTTTCCCCAGGGCTGTCGAGGTTATACAGGCCCTGGAGCTGGCCATGTGCCTGGGGAGGCTGTTTCTCTGGGTGTCCCTGAGGTACCAAGTGCTAGGATTCTCCTGGGCAGACACCAGCTACCCCATGCCCAGGGGAGAGGACAACTATGGAGGTGGAGGCAGGTCTCTGGCTTATTATGACCAAAGGGACAGAGAATGTGTCCTGTCCTTAGTTGATGACTACATTCTTGTCTAGCACTGTACCAGTGGGGTACATATTCCTCCAGTGCCTGGGGCTGATGTCAACCCCAACTCTGCACCTAACTCTGTGGCACCTAACTCACAGCCACCCTCAGCAGTAGGGGAGGTGACAATTCACCTGAGGCCACATGGCAGCAGAGTCAGGCCCCCAGCTCCTGGGCACAGGCATTTTCTCCACATGCTGCCATTTCTCCACAGAGGCCCATAACTGGCCCTAACCTGTCTCATAGCCAGGTAGAGGGTCCCCAGCCTGCCTTTAACATTTCTGAATTTTGAACTAATTATTTTTGCTTTTTTGATTATTACGAGTAATGCTGCTATGAACATACTTGTATAACTTTTTGACTGAACACCTCCTCTTTTTAATCCTCTTGGGGAGCCAGGAATTGAATTACTGTGTCTTATGGTAACTTTGTTTAATTTTTTGAGCAGCTACCAAATTGTTTTTCACAGTTTCTCTAGCAATGTAGGAGGGTTCCAATTTATCCTCATTCTCAACAGTACTTAGTACTGTCCTTTTGATTATAGCCATCATAGAGTCAAAGTATAAAGTAGTATCTCATGATTTTGATTTGCATGTCCCTGATTACCAGTGATGTTGAGGAGGTTTTTTTGAGCTTATTGGCCATTTATACTGTATATATATCCACTTTGGAGAAATGTCCATATTCAAGTCCTCTGCCTATGTTTTAATTGGCTCATTCATTTTTTTGTTCTTGAATTGTAAGAATTCATTTTTAGGGGGATGGGCTGTAGTGATTAATTACTTTATTTTTATAACTTTATTGATGTATTATTTACATATCATAAAATACACTCATTGTAAGGCCCAGTGTAGTGGCTCATGCCTGTAATCCCAGCACTCTGGGAAGCTGAGGTGGGATGAATCACCTGAGCTCAGGAGTTTGAGACCAGCCTGGGCAAGAAGGAGACCCTGTCTCTGAAAATAGCTGGGCGTGGTGGTGGGTGCCTGTAGTTCCAGCTACTCAAGAGGTTGAGGCAGGAGGATTGCTTGAGCCCAAGAAGTTGAGGTTCCTGTGAGCTATGACACGATGGCCTTCTACCAAGGGTGGCAAAGTGAGACTCAGTTTCCAAAAAAAAAAAAAAAACAGTTCACTCATTGTAAATATACCATCCAGTGATTTTTAAAGTAAATTTGTAGATTTTGCAACCATTACCCCAAGTCAGTTTTTGAACGTTTTCATCACCCCTAAAAGTTTTTCTTAAATCTAGTCCAAGCCCCTTCTTTTTTTGAGTTCTTTATACATTCTGGGTATAAGTCATATCAGATAATGATTTGCAAATACAAGTACAGTATTGTCTCCTATCCTGTGGATTGTCTTTTCATTTTCTTGATGTCTCCTTTGGAGCACAGACATTTTTAGTTTTGATGAACTCCAATTGATCTACTTTTTCTTTGGTCAGTTGTACTTTTGGTATCATATATGAATCCATTGACAAACCCAAAGTCATAGACATTTACCCTTGTGTTTTCTGCTTAGAGTTTTATAGTCTTAGCTTTTTTATTTAGGTCTTTGATCCATTTTTAGTTACTTTTTACATATGGTCTGAATATCCAGTTGTCCTGGCACCAAGAGTATTTTTCCACATTGGATTGCCTTGTCAAGAATCAACTGACCATAAATGTGAAGATTTATTTTTGCACTTTCCATTCTAGTTCATTGATTCGTATGTCTGTCTTTATGCTAGGACTATGCTGTTTTGAATATTGTAGATTTGTGGTAAATTTTGACATTATATCCTCTAATTTTGTTATTTTTTAAGATTGTCTTAGCTATTTGGGACTTCTTGAAATTCCATATGAATTTGAGGATCAGCTTGTCAAGTTTTGTAAATCAGCCAACTGGGATTTTGATGGAGATTACATTGACTCTGTTGATCAATGTGGGTAGTATTGCTATCAACTAGATTAAGTTTTCTGGTTCATCAACAGAGATACCTTTCCATTTGTTTAGGTCTTATTTAATTTCTTTTAATGATGTTTTGTACCTTTCAGTATACAAGTCTTGGTTTTCTTCTTCTTCTTTTTTTTTTTTTTGAGACAGAGTCTCACTTAATTGTCCTTGGTAGAGTGCCATGGTGTCATAGCTCACAGCAACCTCAAACTCCTGGGCTCAAGTGATTCTCTTGGCTCAGTCTCCTGAGTGGCTGGGGACTACAGGTGCCCACCACAACACCTGGGTATCTTTTTACTTTTAGTAGAGATGGGGTCTTGTTCTTGCTCAGGCTGGTCTGGAACTCATGAGCTCAAGCAATCTACTCGCCTCAGCCCCCCCTCCCCCCGTGCTAGGATTACAGGCATGAGTCACCGAGCGTGGCTCTTGTTCTTCTTTTGTTAAGTTTGTTCCTATTTTATTCTATAAGAGGCTATTGCCTCTTAAAATTATTTTCTTAATTTCATTTTTGTATTGTTTATTACTAGTATATAGAAATATAATTGATTTTTGCATATTGTTCTTGTATCTTGTCACCTTGCTATATTTATTTATTAGTTCTAATGGTTTCTTAGTGGATTCCTTAGGATTTTCCATATATTACCCATAAGATCATGTCATCTACAAATGGAGATAGTTTTATGTTTTCTTTTCCAAATTGGATGCCTTTTATTTGTTTTTCTTGTCTGATTGCTTTGGCTAGGACTTCCAGTGTAATGTGGAGTAGAACTGGCAAGAGCAGATATCCTTGTCTTATTCCTCCCATCCAAGTACTAACCAGGCCCGACCCTGCTTAGCTTCCGAGATCAGACGAGATCGGGCGTGTTCAGGGTGGTATGGCCGTAGACTCTTATTCCTGATCTTAAGGGAAAATCTTCCATCCATTGACTATGAATTTACCTATAGGTTTTTGTGGGTACCTTTATTAGGTTGAAGAAATTCCCTTGTATCCCTAGATTGTTAAGTGTTTTTATTGTGTTAGATTTTGTCACTTGATTTTTTGCATCTATTGAAGTGATTGTGTGGTTTTGTCCTTCATTTTATTCTTCCTTCATTTGTGATGTTCCATGCTTCTTCTGTTACCATTTCACTTCTGTCTGACGAACTGATGAATTGATGAACTGCCTTTAGCAATTCTTTTAGAGGAGGTCTGCTGGGACCAAATTATCTTAGTTTTCATCTATTGGTGAATGTCTATTTCCCCTTCCTTCCTGAAGGATATTTTCACTGGACATAGAACTCTGGGTAGGCAGTTCTTTCTGGCCTCCACAGGTTCTAATGAAAAAATCTGCAGTCATTTGAATGATTTCTCCCTTTATCCCATTGTTTGTTTTCTCGCTACTTTAAAGATTTGTTTCTTCATTTTAATTGCCAGCATTGTGATTGTAATGCTTCTGGGGGAAGATTTCTTTCGATTTCTCAACTTCAAACTTCTCAAATCTGTACATTTGTGTCTTTCTTTCATTTTTTTGAGACAGAATCTGACTCTGTTGTCCTTGGTAGAGTGCCGTGGTGTCATCATAGCTCACAGCAACCTCAAACTTTGGGCTCAAGTGATCCTCCTGTCTTAGCCTCCTAAGTAGTTGGGAGTACAGGCGCCTGCCACCATGCCTGGCTAGTTTTTCTATTTTTAATAGAGACTGGGTCTCACTCTTGCTCAGGCTGGTCTTGAACTCCTGAGCTTCCATGATCCACCTGTCTAGGTTTCCCAGAGTGCTAGGATTATGGGTGTGAGTCACCTTGCCTGGCCTACATTTGTGTCTTTCCACACCTTGGAAAATTTTCAGCCATTATTTCCCCCAAATGTCTTTTCAGCACCACATGCTTCTCTCCTCTCCTTTTGGACCTCCTATGACACAGATGGTAGACCTTTTATTACTGTGCCACAGGCCAGTGAGGTTCTAGTTTTTAAATGTTTTTTCTCTCTGTCACTGATACTGGATGGTTTTTGTTTATATATTTTCAAGTTGACCGACTCTTTTCTTTTTTTTTTTTTTTTGACTGACTCTTTTCTCTGTCCCCTCCATGTGCTATTGAGTCCATCTAGTGAGGTTTTGAGAACAGTTTTAGATTCACGGCAACATTGGGCAGAAAGTATGGAAAGCTCCCCTGTATAGCCTGTGCGCCCATGTGCATAGCCTCCGCTGCTCTTGATGCCCAGCACCCCAGTCATACGTTTTTCAGAATCCATGAGCCAACAGGGACACATCGTCACTCAGAGGCCATGACTAGTGAGTTTTTTGTTTCAGTTCTATCTTTGTGTTCTAAAGTTTAGTTTAGTTTGTTTATTTGCAATGCTTTCTATTTTAACTTTTCCTTCAAGAGTGTTTGTGATTGGTTATTCCAGCATTTTTATAATGACAACTTTAAAATTTTTGTCAGATGATTGTAATATCTGTGACATCTTGTCATTGGCATCTGTTGGTTTTTTCTCATGTAAGTTGAGATTTTCATGCTTCTTCATGTGCCAAGTAATTTTCTGGACATTTTTAGCTACTTGACTGTGGGTCTTATTTAATCGCATGGAGAATGTTGATGCGTGGGCTTCAGTAGGCCCTTGACCTGCTTAGGTGTGAGCAGCAAGTTCCGCCCACCTCCTACCTCCTGACCAAGCAGCTCCAGCACTGCAGTGCTGTGCAGTTTCCACAGCCTTAGCACACACGTGTGCCACCCAGTGGTCAGCCGGGACCTGGGCGTCAGTGTCTTTCTGGCTTAGTAATCAGTCTTTGCTGTGCTCATCAAGAGCTGATCCCCGTGCATGGGTGGGGCTGAGCCCCGGTGTTCCTAAACAGATTCGAGCCTCCCTCTCTGATGCTCTTTCCTTTCCACTGGCTCTTTGATACTTTCTTGCTCCGTGCAGCCCTCCTTTCCTGGGGTGTTCCAGTTGTAAACTACCCACTTCCATGACTATGGTGTGGTGGTAGGAGGACAGAGAGGAAAAAACAGCAATAGGATTTGTCCGCATGCCTTTGCCGCTGTAGGCCCAGGAGTGGAGAGGAGGGTTCCCTCTCTCAGAGTGCTGGCTCCTACAGTTTTCTGTCACTGGTGCTTTTGTTGCTGTTGCCACCGCCAACCATGTGGCCTGGCGTCTGGGATCTGAGGTAGCAGAGTAAAAAGCCCAGGGAATTTCCTCCACTCTGTCTGAGTTTGTGGCTTTTAACCAGAGGGTCTGCCCCAGAGCTGTTTTAGGGCATGCTGCAACGCTCCCTCTGGTCATCTGGCTAAGTTTGCGTCAGGGGTTCAGGAGGAGGCAGCATGGTTCCCTTACCACCAGCCTGAGGGCTAGCTCTGAATTCTGGCTTCCTCCCTGACCAGCCTGATGACTTGGCTTTTCAGAGACCGTAAACACCTGCCCTGTGTGTATGTCCAGCTGTGGGAGGTGGGTTTCCTCTGTCTCAGCTGTGACTGGCACCCTGCCCTTGCTTTTTTTTTTTTTGTAGTTTTTGGCCCGGGCTGGGTTTGAACCTCTGGCCACAGGCGCTGCCCCCCTGCCCTTGCTTTTTATTTTCACACTTTTCATTGTGGTAAAATGCACATCACATAAAGTCTACCAAGTTAGATATTAAAGAGTTCCCAGCAGACCCTGTAGGGTTCTTCCCACCTTTTTAAATTTTAAAAATTGTGGTAAGATACACATAGCATGAAATGTACTATACTAACCATTTTTAGTGTGCAGCCTAATGGTATTAAGCACAGTGACATTGCTGCGCAGCCATCACCACCATCCATCTGCGGAACCTTCTCATCTTCCTAACTCTGTACTCAATGTTTAAGCCACTTTAAAGCAGACAATTCAGTGGCATTTAGTACATTTTCACTGTTGTACAATGACTGTCTCCACCTAGTTTCAAAACATCTTTACCACCCTGAAAGGCGATCTCAGACCCATACCCCATACGGGCCCTGACAAGTACTCCCCACAGGCCCTGACAAGTACTGTCTCTGTCTCACTGGAGCCTACAGGATGTGGCCTTTTATGACTGGCTTCTTCACTGAGTGCCATATTTTCAAAGTTTGTCCATGTTGCAGCAGCTTGTATCACAATTTCATTCCTTATTAGGGAATAAAAACTAAAAGCGATTGAATAATTATGTTGGTATTATTGATACCTGGCAGTTGTGGGGTGGGGTGGGAGAAAGGAGGTACAGATATGAGATTATTAGGTTTAGTCAGCCCTTGTAGTGCTGAATTTCAATTGTAAATGTCAATGTGAACTCGTAATATATCTTAAGAAATACATATATATGTATATGCATTTCCTCACCTTGTGCCCTGGAAAGCCCTATAACAACGATGCCCTAGTTGTAATGTAGGCCCAGGGCAGGAAATGTTCTAGTTGTGCCAGGAATACCTTGTCACAGGAGAGAGCAGGCGACCACCCGACATTTAGGGTCATGTCTGAGGGACTCAGGAGCCAACTAGCAATAGAAGCCCTCTTTGGCCAAAGAGGGGCCAATTTGGGCATCCTAAGCACAGTGACTGCAGTGGATGGAGTGCTTCCTGTGTATTTAAATCCGTGAGTTCATAAGATGTGTTAAAGAGTGATTTGATGCTAAAAACACCACAACACAAAAAATAGGTTAACTGGACTTCATCAAAGCAAAACACTTTGGTGCACTAAAGTATGTCATCACGGAAGTAAAGGGCCTACAGAACGGGAGGAAATACTGTAAATCATATGTCTGATAAAAGACTTGTATCCACAGTCTGTTAAAAAGATACACAAATGACCACTAAGTACATGAAAAGATGCTTGATGTCATTGGTCATTAGAGCAATGCAAGCCAAGACACCAGGAGATGCTGCTTCACACCCACCAGGGAGATGGCAGTGTTGGGTGGAGGGTGGGAGTGGAGAATGGTACAGCCACTGTAGAAGACACTTTGGCAGCTGCTCTGATGGTAAATGTAGAGTCCCTGCATGACACAGCCCTTCCATTCCCAGGTACAGACCTGAGAGAATTGCAAACGTGTGTGCACACAAAACCTTCATAGAAGCATTATTCATAATGGCCCCAAAGGACAAATAACCCAAATGCCCATCAACTGGTGAATAGAGGAACTAATTAGGAATAACAAAGGACAGACTATTGATCAGCACTACTGCACCAGTGATCCTTGTAAGCATCATGCTCAGTGAAGGCAGCCGGTCACAAAAGGCCACATAGTGTGTTATCCTATTTCTATGAAATGTCTGGATCCATAGGGACAGAAAGATTGGTGGAGCCAGGGGCTAGGGGAGGGGAGAGTAGCACGTGACTGCTAGTGGAGCAGGGCTTCTTTTTGGGGTGATATGATGTTCTAAAATGTGACTGTGGTCATGGCTGCAGAACCCTGCATAGCCTAATAGCCACTGACCTGTGAAGTTGAGGGTGAATCTCATGGTATGTGCATTACAGCTCTTCATAGGCTATGGGTGCTGAGGAAGGAGGAGTGTCTGAGGCTCATGCCTGGTGTAGAGGTCCTGAGGCAGCCTGTGCTACGTGTGTTCAAGAAACAGCCAGGACTGCTGGTTTGGCTGGAGCGGAGTTGGGGGGCAGGGTGTAGAGTAGGCTGGGCAGTCTTGGGGTACTGTTCTCAACATGGTGATGGCCACTAGAGCATTTCCAGCCAAGGGCCAACTGGCTTCTGCTAAGTCCTCCAGAGACATCTGTGGCTGCAATGTAAAGGACGGGGTCATTGGCAGCCGCGCCGCTCCCAGGCTGGTGTAGGTGCCAGCTGGGGTGGTGACAGTAGCAGAGGAGTGGGAGGAGCCCATTGGGTTTGCTGCGGATAGATTAGGGCAGGCTCGGGGGTTTGTTCTGCTGACCTTTGCAGAGGTCCTTGCATCTAGCCCTTTGCTAGGGGCAGAGAGGAGCAGGTGGGATGAATCCATACGTGGGCTTTGGGGAGATAGCCATGCAGGGAGGTCAGTGGGGATCCCCAGGTCTTAGATAGCTTATCCTTGGGGATCCAGAGGGGTTCTCTGTGGGCCAGGCCTAGGGCCTAGGGGAGCTCACAGGAAAGTGCAGGCCAGGACTGTCTGGTGGACTCAGTGCCATAGTCACCACCTGACCGCAGGCTTGTAGAACTCTGAGAAGACTACCTGCTCCTTCCTGGGCATTGAGTGGTGGTGGGGGAAGGTTGGAGCTGGCTTCCTACGGAGGAGGGGTCAACAGGCATAGCTGTTCCAGCCCAGGCCACCAGTCAAGGCTTTGTGAGGTGCTGAGTGACAGCTGCTCTTGTGTTTCTGTCTGGGCTATCTCCTGTCTAGATGGTGTTCCCTTGACAGCAGTAGCCTCTGAGGTCAAGGTCCCTGGGTTACACCAAGATATGGCTAGGTAGGTACAGAGGGTGGAACAGCTGCTTCGGCCTAGCCTAGGTTTAGCCAATGAGTATGTGTGGCTTTCCCTGCCCAGGGCTGTGCCTGTGCCCAGAAGCAGCTGTACTTCATGGACCAGTTGCTGGATGCAGTCCGGAGCCTGACTGTTGGGTACTACAGTTGCTCGAGGTGAAGGTTTGGGTGGCCCCAGTGGGTGCTCTGAACAGTCTGGTCTTGGCCCTAGATCTAGAGCTGGTGGTGCAGGGTTGTGTCTGCGTCTGGGGTCTTATTCCCCTTGAAGCAGCAGCCACATACTGGGCCAGAAGCTGGGGGTGCCAGCTGGGACTGCCCCCTTAGGGATTAGCTAGCCAGTCTGGCCCAGGCAGAGTGTGGGCTAGGGGTGGGCTGCCCAGGGTCCTGGTGTGAGTAGAAAGTGTGGCATAGGCCTGGGGAGGAGATGGGCAGGGCAATTTGGAGGTGCATGTACACCCAGTGTAGTGGGGCTCCCTACCCGTCTTGTTCTGCCTTTTGGGTCTTCCATGTGGGACCGAGGGCCTGCTGGGCCAGTGCTGGGGCCTCAAATGGTGGGACTCGGGGGCTACTTTTGCAGCCTGAAGGAGCACTTCGAGGACATCAGGGAGAAGAATGAGGCATTGATTGAGGAGCTCTTCTCCAACCCCCACCTGCAGATGCTCCTGAATCCCCAGTGTGACCCATGGCCCCTGGACATGCAGCCCCTCCTTGACGAGCAGAGTGACAACCAGCAGCGGTACGTGCTGCATGAGGTTTTGGCAGTGGTGCCCTGGGTTCCTGTTCCAGCTCCCACCCTGATTGGTTCTGTTGCCTCAGATGCCCATGGTGGCATAGAGCTAGATTTGTTCCCCTTCTTTTCCTGCAGGGCCAGCCCTTCTGCTGAGTTTGAGGAGGAGGAAGTGATGGAGCTGGCCAGGCAGCTGCAGAACAGCACTGCCAAGCTGCAGGCACTCAGGCTAGAGGTGAGGGGTGCTAGCTGCTGGGGGTGGTGAGGCTTGGGGGCCCCACTTTGTGTCCTAGAGCAAGTGATATGTGAGGCTTAAGGGAGGTGGCTAGCATGCAGTGCCTGGCAGTTCTAGAATGCTGCAGTGCCCTGTCCACATGAAGGTGAAAGGTGGATACTGAATCTGAGCCTGGGAAGCAAAGGGCCATGTATGAGCCCAGGAAGCTTAGCCGGGAATGGGAAGGATCTGCTTCAGGAGTCAGGCCACTGGCCAGGCCTAAGCTCTCTGCTTGCATGCACCCTGTCACACATGGCCCTCCCGGCAGCCTTTGATGTGGCCTCTTTATTTGATTATAAAAGAGACTGAGGCCCTCATGAGCATTACATAGAAGGCTCGAGGCCCAAAGCTAGAAGGTCTTGCTCTAAACTGAGTTGCTTCGCAGCTCCTCTGTTGCCTGGCTGATGGAAGCTTTCTTCCCATCCTGACTGCACGCTGTGTCAGGCGAGGGCTTGCTGTGGCCTGGGCCTGCCAGGTAGGTCAGCCTCGAGGGCTTCTCCGCTCTGGCTTTGCAGTACTTTGTGCAGCGCAAGCATGGGACCCCTGTGGGCGGGGCCGACACCAGCACCCTGGACCAGAAGCTGCGCCTGGTCATCTCAGACTTCCACCAGCTCGTTTTGGCTTTCCTCGAAGTCTACGACAATGAGCTGCATGAGTGCTGCCGCCGCCCAGGCCCTGACCTCCACCCGTGCGGCCCTGTCGTCCAGGCTGTGTACCAGTCTCTGACTTCCTATAGCCAAGTAAGAATCACCTTCCCCTCCCCTCCCCTGCCCTGCCTACTCAGACTGATGGCTCACACCCTGCCTCTGACAGGGGACCTGAGGGCTGGGACAAGGGGCTAAGAGGGGGTTGGCCTGGACTCCCTGCAAACCAGTGCATGGCAAGGCTTGGGATCCAGACCTGGGACCTTCAGTGGGTTGGGACAAATATTTCTCCGGGTGTCGTAGAGGGAAGGTACCTGTGCAGTGGAGGATCAGTGTTGGTATTGCCCCCAAACCTACCGTACCTTAGTGAGATATTAACTAAGCCAGTACCCTGGGCCTGAAGAGGTCTGTGTACTGCCTGTGTTAGTCCCACTCACCTTTGGTGTAACACTTATTCCAGCCTCCAGCTCCTATCCTAATATTGGCCTCACTCTGTTTCCATATTATACCCAAACACATTAAGGTCCATTCATTCTTCTGTGTGACCAAGAACTGTGCCAGACAGGCAGACAGAAGCTTGCCTGTCTGTACCTATGAACCAGCTCCAACAAGTCAAGAGAAAGTGGTCTCCCACTGCTAAGTAGGTGTTTACTTGTTTCCTTATTCCACATTTCAGATGCCCAGAGGCCAACTTAAAAAGTTGGATTTAGTTATAATTATCACAGTTGTCATATGCAGAACACTGACCTTGGCTCAAGAAGCCCATGTCATTTCTTTCTTTCTTTTCTTTTTTTTTAATGAAGAGGCTCCAAGACTTACAACCTCTGATCACTCTGTCTTATGAGACCCTCCAACAGGAATGGTGGTTAGGACACAGGCCTCTCCTGCCCTTTTTTCTTGGGCCATTTGCCTTGCTTGCGCTGGGAGGACATGCAGTACTGGCTGGCATGTCCCTAAGCATGGAGATCGCTGGAGCAACATCATAGTATGGTGTCCACCAGGAGGAAGGGGGACTTTGCTTTGAGATCTCTGTCTTTGTGGGCAAATGCCATATGCTCAGTGTGAACTTGGGTGAGCTGTGTCTCAGCTGTGTCTAGGGAAAAGCAGTGGCACTGAGTGCCCACACACTCCCTCTGCAGCTACTGAAAGCCATAGTGAAGCTTGCTGACACCTCTGTGAGAGCTGTGGAGATGGTGAGGAAGCAGCAGGGTGAGCAGATCTGCTGGGGCAGTGACAGCTCTGTGATGAGCCTAGGTATGTGATCTCCCTCTCAGCTTCTTGTCTGTGTGCAGCAGCACTTGGGGGAACATCTCGGGACAGGCCCCTTATTTCATTCTTCTTTCTCTGAAGCATGTTTTCCTTTCCTTGATAAAAATACTTTCTACGCATTATAAAATAAAAATATTCATTGTAGAAAATTTGGATAATCCAAAGGCCTGCAGAGGTAAAAGTAGAAATGACTCTGGCAACCCAGAGGTGGTTAGTGTTAGTGTTTTGGTCTATTCCCCTCCTTTCTTTTTCTTATCCTCATTTTTTTTTTAAGTTAAGTTTAATCTTGACATGGGCATTTAAAAAATATTATGTTCTCTCCTCTTGTCCTCATTATAAATGTTCTCCCATTTTTACTAAATAACATTTTTAATTGTCAAATATTAGTCCACTCGCCCCTTTGCTAAAATTAGTTTAGCATTTTCAATGACTGAATCTGTAGGTGATTTTAAGTTTTTACCATTATACATAATGCCGTTGTAGGGTTTAAATAGTGAAAAAATGGGGGCGGTGCCTGTGGCTCAAAGGAGTAGGGTACCGGCCCCATATACCAGAAGTGGTGGGTTCAAACCTGGCCCCAGCCAAAAACTGCAAAAAAAGAAAACAAAATAGTGAAAAAATGGAAACAATCCAAAGTTCTAATGTCAGGTAATACTTGGGTAAGTGATGGGGTGTCCACATGGCAGGGGATCACACTTATTGTTGGAAGTTACTTACAAGAACACGAGGAAATGCATACTATAAAATGTTACAGGGAAAATGTAGGTTAGGAAATGAAATATACTGTGTGAGGTCCCCTTCTCAAAGAAACAAATACAGAAAAAATCCTGGAAGGAAGTATGCCAGAATATGGAGGTGGACTTTCTCTGTTTGAAGCAGAAGTGGGCTGGCTTGTTCACTGTTCCCCAGCTCCATCTCTGATGAGCTTGGATTACTTGGGTTTCCCCTTGATTATCAATCTTTACAAAAAGTGCACAGTGAGTGTGTGAAGACATAACATGTCCCCTGCGTTTTAGATGACGTCCTTAGCACACAGACACTGACATGTTAGTGAGGCTGTGCTCAGCGGTGATTTTGAGGCCAGGTCATTAGGTTACCAATGATTTCCTTCTTACTGTGTCCACATTGGCTCTGGATTTGGACCTTTTCATGTTGCTACTGTACACATACACAGTCATATCTAGAGTTAATTTTAAACTTTTTCTGAATAGTTTTTTTAATTGTGGAAATATACATTAAGAACAAAAAATTTTTTTTAAAAAATAAGACAAGTAGCATTTTGGGAAGAGGCTTAGCTCATAGGGCCAGAAACCTGAACTGCTTTCTTATTTTGCCCCTTCATTCAAATTCAACAATGCAGGTTCCAGAAATGGGACATAGTTAGCACCTCTCACATGCCTCTTTGTAATCCTCTCCTGGCTTCAGGTGACTGCTTTCCTGACTGGGCGACAGTTATTTCTTTGTGAGATTCACCTATATTGTGTGTATCTGCAGTTTCTTTATTTTCATTGCCACATGGCGTGAGTCAACAACTTTTCCTGTAATATAGTAAAGACTTCAGGTGTTGCAGGCCACGTGATCTGTGTGGCAACTATTTGATGCTCCTGTTGTTGGGAGAGAGCAGTTGTGGAGGATGCATAGATGAGTCTGGCTGTGTCACAGGAAAACCTGACTTGTGAAAGCAGGTGGCAGTCTGTAGTCTGCTGACTCCTGCTACACAGCATCCCATTGGAGGCCTACACTGTGCCTCTGCCTATTCTGCTGTCGGTAGATGTGAGGGTTGTTTCTGTTTGGGGTTCTTATGAATGATGTTGCTATGAGCATTCCTGAACCTGTCTCCTCATGCACGTTTATGCTGCTTCTTCCATGTCTTTCTAGAAGTAGAGTTACTGAGTCATGAAGGTGAGCATGCTTGTCTTCAGCATGACTCGATCCTGCCATATTCCCTACCCCTACCCAGTAGTACCTGCTGAGCCATCCCATTGCCTCACATCCTTACCTACACCCGCATATTCAGATTTTCTCTCACTAGCACCTCATTAGTAGGTGTGTGACAGTATTTCATCACATCTTTATTTTGCAATTCACCAATTACTAACAAAGTTGCAGCTTTTCACGCCTTTATTGACCATGAAGGTATGAAAGTGTGTGTTGAAGTCTCACTCATTTTTTTTGTTGTTGCAGTTTTTGGCCAAGGCTGGGCTCGAACCTGCCACCCTCGGCATATGGGGCCGGTGCCCTACTCATTGAGCCACAGGCGCCACCCAAGTCTCACTCATTTTTCTGTTGGGTTGCTTGTCTTTTTCTAATCAATTTGTATCCTTTCTTATATTCTGGATACAAGGTTTTGGATGTTCAGTGTATCACATATGTCTTCTACTATGTGGCTTATCTTCATACCTTTTATGTGATCTTTTGATAAACAGTAGCTTTTAATTTAAATATAGTCACATATAGTCATCATTTCATTATGGACAGTGCCTTTTGTGTCTTAGTGAAGAGTACTTTTCCACTCTCAACATCGCAAAGGTATTTTTTATATCATCTTCCAAAAACTTCATAGTATTTACCTTTTATAGTTGAATTTTGTGTGCAGTGTGAGGCAGGAGTCCAATTTCCTTTGATTTTATATGGATACACATTTGTCTTAGTGCCATTAATGTACTCTTTCCCCATTGGTCTATAGTACTGTCACCTTGGTTAGTTACTGCATGTCCTTATATGTGTAGGTTTCTGGGTTCTCTATTCTGTTCTGTTTCTCTTCTTTCAAAGAAAGAAGATAAATCCAGTTTTCCTACTTTGCTTATTTATTATTATTTTTTTTTGTAGAGACAGAGTCTCACTTTATCGCCCTGGGTAGAGTGCCGTGGCGTCACACTGCTCACAGCAACCTCCAGCTCTTGGGCTTCAGCGATTCTCTTGCCTCAGCCTCCCTAATAGCTGGGACTACAGGCGCC
>CAUYON010203125.1:0-13533 GCA_963573935.1 Arctocebus calabarensis | reverse complement strand
CAGACGCCATCGCTCCTGGATGGGAAGCAACAGGGCCAGACTTGCCCGAGCAGGGAAATTACAGCCTCCTGTGTCCCTCCGTCCTTCCTCCCTCCTTTCCTTGTCTTCTCACGGAGCACGTTTACTGGGACGGTCAGGTTTCTGTGCTGTTGCTGTGTAAATCAGAAAGGCTGTGGGACGATCCCATCAACTGGCTGTGCTTGGCTGGTTTACATCCAGGCAGGGAATCTGAGCCCAGTGAGACCAGCTCCCTCCTTATGTTTTGACTACAGGTGAATTTTGAGTTAAAATAAGGATTACAATTTACTTTAAGAAGTACTTTTGGCAAAGTTAAAAATAACACACAAAATACATGGTTGTGTGAGGATAGAGTCACCTTACCATGAAAGACGAAACCAATTGCTTTCATAGAATTAAGTATTAGTTGGACAAGTAGGAGGAAACATCAACCAGGGGTTAGATGCAAAATTTTGTTAGAAATGTTAATCTAGACCTAGCAAAACATATTGCTAGGACCTTGGTCAGCTGAGCTTAAATTCAGGTTTGGTTTTGTTTTCTTTTAATCATTAACTGTTCGGACAAACAGGGAAGTGGGATTAAAGAAACTTTAAAGACTTCACTAGCAATGTTCCTACCAATAATTTGCTCAGGCGTGAGGCTGCCTGTGGCTTGGTGAGATGGCTGCTACAGCCTTAGTAGATGAATTAACGGCAGTTAGTTCCATTGTCAGCCCTGTGGCTATCCGGACTAAAAGTGACTAGGATTGAAACGGAGAATCCTAAATGTCTGGGTTATGTGACCATCTTTAGGACTCTGAAACCACGAGTTGAATAAAGCAGCGAGGCCCACACAAGGTTCTAACAGCGCTGTACATTGAATAGCATGGAAATGTTCTTTTCCCGGGACTCGACCATTTCAAGCACTTGCCACCCTGAGAGGCAGCCCCAGGGTGAACGTCTGACACTGCGGTCACAGGAAGGAAGCGAGGATAGCTCCCTACTAGCACCTGCGCCAGCAGAGGAATAGAGGTGGAGCTGGGCATCTCCTGTCCCAGTGGTTTGCACCACAAAAGGGGACAGCACTGGCTTGTGACAAAGAAGAGAAAATTGGTGCCGCACCCCGTAGTTAACGTGACAACACTTGGCTAATGAGCACTTAATGATCCCTCCCTGCTCGTTTTTGTCACCCATTTGAGAATGTCACTTGTGTTATACTTAGCCCTACAGTGTAGGATTAGCTTCACGCTAAAGTGCATTAGTCAAGGCTCTTTAAAATCAGAACAAAAGTGGTAGAAAATGCGCACAGATATGAAGAGACCGAGTGTGTATACACTGGTGCAGATAATGTATAATTAACATAAAGGAGCTTTTGGCTGGAACATGGGAACTGAAGTGAAGTTTGTTGTACATTTGGTGAGATTTTCACCACGACAGGGAACACATCTTTCAACCTGAAATCTTTTTTTGAAAAATATTAAGCGTTAGTCACTGTTCTCAGGGCACAGAAATCCCAGGGTCTAAAGGAAGAACATCACTTTCCAAATAAGGTGAAGGAATTTTATATCAAAGTGCACAGATCCAGTCATCCTTTGTTATAGATACACACTAGCACACGTGTATACATACACATGCGTACACACACCACATACACGGCTCATCTATGCACATATACATGTACACAAATACACATGTGTGTATACACACACATAGGGGCACACACACATGTACACCACATGCACATATACAGAGAGACACATGCGTATACAGACACAGAGGCACAGACACGTCTATCGCATACACAGACAGACACACCTGCATATACAGACACAGACGCACACACAGACACACACATAGACACATAGACACAGACACATGCATACACACAGAGACACATGTACACACACACGCCCTCTTTATCCCCAAGCTCTCTGCTCACTTTCTCGCCATCCCATGTGTCTGACATTCTCTGCTCTATTCTCCTAGGCAAGTGCCTCCTGGAACTCTGAGATTTCAGACATTTGTCAGGATTTTTTTTTGGAGTTTTGGCCAGAGCCAGGCTTGAACCCACCACTCCCAGTATATGGGGCCGGCGCCCTACTCCTTGAGCCACAGGCACCGCCCAGAATTTGTCAGTTTTTATAAAAAAGCTCCAAGATCTGTTATTGGAATGTTTTGCAGATAAGGTCATCTTAGCAAGAAAGGTTCACTCCGACTACTCTTAAATGTCTCCCCCCCTTGCTAACTTTTTCTTAAGATGATACAGCCTTAAAACAATTTCTGAGTGGACAGTTTCCCTGGACATAGAAATGGGTGCTGCCCCCTGCCCCTGCTGTAAGATCTCCTGCTCCCCACAACGAGGCAGTGAATAGGAGCCTAAGGATCCAAGCAAGAAGGAAGAGTGGAAGTAAAGTGATCAGCTTTTGACTGGTAAATGTTCAGAATAAGTTCTGTCATCTCTTGTGAGCTCCAGCTGACCCCTTTGGACACTCACCAGGGACCCTGCAGTTCACAGACACCAACCTGAGCAGGCAGCTCCTGGAAACAGAAGGTGTCTCCTTCTTCTTCTTTTTTTTTTTTTATTTGAGACAGAGCCTCAAGCTGTCACCCTGGATAGAGTGCCATGGCATCACAGCTCACAGCAACCTCCAATTCCTGGGCTCAAGTGAGTCTCCTGCCTCCGCCTCCCAAGTAGCTGGGACCACAGGCACCCGCCACAACGCCCGGCCATTTCTTGGTTGCAGCCGTCATTGTTGCTTGGTGGCCCAGGCTGGATTCAAACCCGCCAGCTCAGGTGTACATGGTCAGCGCCCTAGCCTGTTGAGCCACAGGCACCGAGCAGAAGGTGTCTTCTTAATGGCTCAAGAGACTATATTGGGGGTACCATTTAAAAATGAAATACTTTTGGAAGGGATAGCATGTTAATAATTTGACAACCAAGAATGAATTAACTAGAAAATGGCTTTCCAGATGAGAGAGGTGGTTGGCCAGACCACCTAGCAGAGATGGTTGATGAGTCCCCCCCTGGGTGCCAGGTAAGAGAAGCAGGCAGAGTTCTTCACGAGGCTGTGGTTGGGGGGCAGCAGGAAGGGCTGGCTCTCTGAAGACACCTGCACCTGTCTCCTGTGCCACCATCTGAGAGTCACAGGGACACCAAGTGCGCTGGGAGGCCAGAGCCACAGTTGGCAGAGGCACAGCGCCCCCTGCAGTTTAAATCAAACACAATTCTGAATTTTCTAATTTTGTTACCTAGTAGCTCTTGGAGGTGAGTGGGTCAAAATTATAATTCCATTTTAATAGATCTTGTCATCAATCTGTACTCAGCAAAGTTGCTTCATTACATTAGTGCACCCGGAGCAGGAAGACAGAGCTGTTCTGGGTCTCCAGGTGGTCTCGAGGTTCGATGCAAAAATAATCCAGCCTTTTAGTTTTGATTCCCTTTCCATTGATTTTCACGAGGAACATTTAATTCCAAACCTTGGAGATGGCTGACATGCTCATTGAATTGCGGCTCTGTCATGAAGAGACCATTAAGAGAGTGCAGAAGAAAGAGCCACGCGATTTCCAGTGGGATGGAGAGTGGAGTAATTTTATTTTGAAATCAATTTTGTGTCCAAAGCCTAGTAGAGCCCAGGCCCATGCACTCGTGTAAGCGTGAGGAGCCCAGCATGCGGGGCGGGCAATGCTCACTCTGTTCCGGTGACTGAGCTGCTTCAGCTGAGGAAGGGGTCACACCCTGTGGCTGTGAGGTTTGTGAGGTGGCCTGTGTGTCCTGGTCCTGTCCTTGAACTTGGGGAACCCCAGTTAAGAAGGAGTGTGAGGACGAGAGAGTTCTGTGGCTGAGGGGAGAGGGTACGACTCTGGCCCCGAGGTGGGGAGGCGACAGGCAAGTGGCATGGAATGAGGTCAGATGTCACGGTCAAGACTGATGCCTTTTTGGCAATTGAGTGAGCACGAGATACTCCAAGGTCCCTCTGAGCTGGTGGCCCCCACCATGTCTTTGGGGCTCTTGGGTCAGGCCCCATCTACGTCCCCTGCTCATGGCCCTGCCTTCTGTGACCCTACCCAGGTGCTCACTGGGAAGGCTCCAAGGGGGCCGGCCATCCCTGGGTCACCAGGCCGGGCATTCCTAGGCCCTGCTCCCTGGCACTACTGGGGCTCGCCTCTCAGTGGCTTTGCCCGAACATCCCAGCTCTATCCTTTCCTGCAGGTGCCACTGGCGCCCAGGACAGGGCTGCTTGGGCTGTTCACCCCGTGGAGGTCTCTGTCCGGCCTCCGGGCCTGTTCATAAGGGTGTCAGACGCCCGTGGAGGTCTCTGTCCGGTCTCTGGCCCTGTTCACAAGGGTGTCAGAGGCCCGTGGAGGTCGCTGAGGGCCTCCGGGCCTGTTCACAAGGGTGTCAGAGGCCCGTGGAGGTCGCTGAGGCCTCGGGCCTGTTCACAAGGGTGTCAGACACCCGTGGAGGTCTCTGTCCGGCCTCTGGACCTTAGGGTGTCAGACGCCCGTGGAGGTCTCTGTCCGGCCTCTGGCCCTGTTCACAAGGGTGTCAGAGGCCCGTGGAGGTCGCTGAGGCCTCCGGCCCTGTTCGCCTCTCCTGGAAGCCCCTCGCCCTCCTCCCACTCCGGTCATTCTGCTTGTCCCTGTCACTTTTGTTCCCTCCTGACGACCATGGACACGACACCCAAAAGGATTTTAAGGTTTCTCCCCTGAAGACACAGTGCAGAACCTCCTCCCCTGCCTCCACGTCCCGACGGCCGGGCAGCCCCCTGTTGGCTGCTCACAGGTGTCCGGGGGAGAAACCGAGGGAGGTTCTGGGTGAAGAGCTCTCTGCCAGGCTGAGGAGAGGGCCCCAAGTAAATTTTGTCTTCCTTTGTCTAACCAAGGAATGTCTTGTTAGGCAACAAGTCTGAAGCTTCCTTGGAGAAGCTCGGAGTCCTCATGACGTGGTGGTGAGCACTGGCAGATGCACGGTTCCAAGGACAATGGCCTCCAGTTTGCTCTGGTCTCCTGTGTCCCAGAGCGGCTGGGCCTTAAAAATTACAGCTGCTGGTAGAAGGCAGCTGTCCCACTACGCAGGGGCAGTAAATGGCTACAACTTTGACTTGGGCACGGTGACCCTCTGCCTCCAGCCAGGCTTCTCTCTGCTCACGCAGGGTGATCTAGCTTTAGTCCCAGGATAGGATGAGGGGCTGGAGCACAGGCCGAGCCTGGCATTTCTGCCTGGGGGGACCCGAGCTTGTTAGTCACAGCCAGCCTCACTCACTTTTTCTCGTTGCCAATGTTTATCCTGGACAGAAATTGTCTCTAGCACGAGCCTTCTGCAAAGTTCCTGTTTTGTTGTAGTTAAACAGGACCCCACACATCTCTGCAGCCTGGTGGACACACGTCCTGGGCCTGTGCTTTCATCAAGTACACACAAGTGCAAGCAGGGGAGAGGAGATGTGTGATTTGCAATGAAGGCTTGGCACAGCTGGATTCAGAATGTGAGGAAGTATTGTTTTTAGAGGCTCATATGTCTGGCTCACACCAGAAGAACTGTTCACAACCACACAGGGCCATGAACAGCCATGTGCCACCACACACAGTCATGCACAGATATTCACAGCCATGCACAGCCATGTACATCTGAACACAAATCCGAAAAGCAAGCTGTTAGCAAATCAAATACGAAGCTGCTACCACCTATGGTGAATGGTGTTTGCAAGGTGGTTTGAGGCAGCAACAGTTTCCAGGCTTAGAATTTAGTGCGGGCAAAGGTTTTTTCCTGCTCCACATCTGTGTGGAGGTGGCCAGATACCATGCCTGGCAGGGAGAGCTGTGGGTGTCGGAGGCTGGGCTCCAGGAGTGGTCCTGGTGAGCAGGTTTTATGTGGTTGGATCTTTGAAAGGAAGCTGGATTTTTACGTAAAATCTTGCCATTTCTGAGTGCTCAGCAGGCAAACAGAACAAGCCAGTGGGCCCCCTTTAGAGAGACTGCCTCTGGGCTTGAGATGATTTGCGTGTTCTGAGCACCAGTGTTGGTGTTTTCAGGTTGTGGGCACTGAAGAGCGGCCACCATGGACCCCAGGGGTGTGCGCGGGCACCCTGGTGCCCCCGGAGGGCAGCATCCCCTCCCCGGTGCCCTTATTTCCGGGAGATCGCTGCATTCCTCACGGTGTTACCAAAGGAAGAGGGTCAGCTTCCAATCACTGTCAGCCGCCTGCAGAGACAGGGATAAGTCCAAGCTGCAGAAGGTCAGTGGCTCTGGAGAACAGGGAGAGTCACCTCTCAAATCTGGTCTGCCTCAGTTACAATTCTAACAGTTTTTAAGAAAACAAACAGAAAATTTTAACTTTATCTGACAGAAAACAACATCAAGTGATCTTCACTAAAACAGTACAAAAATGTTTAAACGACATGAAAGTAGCCTTCACTATAACAGAATAGCAATAAAAGTAACCTTTAGCCTAACAAAAGATCTAAGAGAATCGTCAGAGAAATAACATCCAAGTAACTCTTACGCTATCACAATACTTATGTTGTCTGTGTGTGATGACCTCTCCAAAAACATCCTCACTATCCTGGTGAAACCTTAACTAGATCGTGGGTGTGTGCGTGGGATTGAGCCGAGCAGGTGCGGTCAGCTACGCTGATTCAGCTCAGCTTCTCAGGCTCCACAGTGCAGGACGCTTTTCTGGCTTCAGAGGGGTTTTGTGCTCGCAGAGGCTCAGACCCTAACTAGGAGGGGAAGGAGAGTGATGGTTAAAGTCCCACGTTTCCGGAATATTGCAGGGTGATTGCTCCTGGAATGTCGGTGTGTGGATTTCCCACCCAGCCCTCCACGGCTAACCCCACCCACATTCACACCAATAAGCTTAGTAAAGACACCTGGGACTGGAGGGCTGGGCTGAATCTGGTTCAGACCCCACTTCTGTTCCTTCCCTTGATAAGCTTCTCTTCGGTCCCCAGACTGGCCTCCTCTCCTTTTACTCGGACTATCACCCCATTTCTATCCCAAACTCAGTAAACACAGTGATAAAAGAAATAAAGAGCACATTTCCCTTTAACATCTATAGTAAAAGATAATTGTATCCTGGGTAATTTATTTTTAAAATTCTATTTTATAACATTCCTCCCAGCAGCAGTACCTGTTACCATAATTGTACCCATTGGTGCTGTTTCGCGTTACTTCTATTTGAATGAGAACTAAAGAATGCTTTTTACTGTGTCAACACATTTTAAGTAATGACATATTACCTTTAATTTTCCCATTTGAATTTAAAGTTTTCCTTTGATCAACATTGATTTGTCAGTTATTTCCACACGCAACTTTTACTAAAATCTGCGGCAACTCAGGAAGCACGTGGCAAGCCCAGTGCGGCTGTCACTGATGTCAGGCCTCTGTCAGCAGCGGCCAGAAAGCTCTTAGGGTCTGTCATGGCACCTTATTTTTATTTATAAATTCCACTTCATTTTTGCAACAAGACACTGCAGGTAGTGCATTTGTATGGAAAGCGCGCTCCCCTTCTGGAGAGCACGTGCCCCCCCGAGGAGCACGGTAATCACCCAGAACACTCTGCTCGCTGAGGCTCTTGCCTTCCACAGACTTAGTGTGATCATTTTAGGAAAAAAAGGACTAGAATAAAGATTATGTGCCAGAGGGAAAAAAATTCAAAAAAGAATTAACTATGAAACATTGTAATTGCCTGTAGGGCCTTGAACTTCTGTTTGTGATATGCAGGAAATGTTAAGAAGTTATTTTATCTCTCTGCGTGCTCCCTCAGGAGGTATTAAAGACTAACTCTGGAAATGCACTTGGCTGGTTGCATCCTGAAGGCCTGGGGCTAGCTTCTAAGAAGGGTTAAGCGGCTGTGTTAGCATTGAATTACCGGCCGTCATTCAATTCATTAGGGGAGTTTATGGAGTTACAGTAAGTCTGTAATTTATAGCCTGCTTACTGACAGAGCTTGATGCTAACATATGCCTAATTTGCCAAGGTTATCTCGAGTTCCATTCATCTCCGCACTAACAATGTGCCCTGATTCCTGCCTCACGGATGAGGTACATGCGGTTTCATATTTAGTGCTATCAATCACAGGCAATTGCCTCCACAACCGCCTCCGCTCTGAGTGAATTCTCTGCGCCCCGATGACTGACAGGGCCTCAGCTGGCAGAGGGCCTTGTCTCCAGCACAGGCGTCCACCCTGTGGGGCCTGGGCAAGGCGCAGCCAGGGCTCTGGACTTGCTGCTGGTGTCTTCTCCCAGGGGGGCTTGCAGATGTGATTTGGGGAGCCCCTGGGCATCCAGTGGTGACAACTCATGGCCTTGCCTGATGTCCTGCCTGTCTGGTGGGGGGACACTCACGAGCTTGGCAATCGCTGCCCTCACTGTCCTCGCCGTCCTCTCGCGCTCCCTGCCTTCAGCAGTGCATGGGTGGGCCTGGTGTGCTCAGGGCCAGGGTCTGCCCTGCGGCCCCGCTGACCCACTGGGTGGCCCCTGCTCAGGACACTCAATGTAAGCCCAATGCCGGGTGCCTGCCTATGGCACAAGCCTCCTGGAACTGCCTTATCCTCCCTGGAGGAGCAAACTTGCCAACGTGTTTGATCATCATGTGAATTTCTTGATGAAAAATATGAGGAGGATGCAATGAATGTGGGTGTTTAGACCTCAGTATGTGGCGAGAACACAGCAGTCTCATGTACCTCCCAGTTGTTTTTCTAGATGGAAGCAGGTGTGCACGGCCCTCAGTACTGGCCCCCACTGCGGCCGGTGGAGCAGGGTGGGGGGTGTCTCTGCTCAGCCGCAGTGCCCACCGGGAGGTGTTTAAAGTCTCAGCTCAACCCTATGGGCGGCAGGGGATCCAGCCAACGCAGAGAAGCAAATCTTTCCAGCAAGTTCTCAAATCACTGAAGGGAAGCATGACTTTGTGAGTGTTTTGTGCTGGACGCCAATGGCAACAGGCACAAAGATGGACTTACTGAGAGCTGGGGAGGTGCAGGTGCTGCCCACGCTGGCCTCTCAGCACAATCTGCTGCTCATCTGCCCACGTGGGCAGGGTGAGCCGTGGAGCCAACGAGGTCCCCCATAGGGAGCCCAGTTCCTTCAGGCAGAATTTTCTTTCTGTATTTTCTTGTTTGATCCTTACTGATCGTTAAAAAACTGAACCCTAAAATGGTTACCAGAGGCTGGAGGAAGATATTGTTTAAGGAGTGCAGACCTTCAGATTTGCAAGATAAAGAACTAGCAGTTTCTGACGAAGGATTTTAGCACCATTGTCTTGGACAGTGAAGTAAAAGGTGGCTAAAATGGCAAGATCTGTGTTACATGATTTTTACCACAATTAAAAAAAATTGAGTCTAGATGATGAACTCATAGGATTGTATTTTTGAAGTGATTACAAGAATTCTCTGGAAAACAAGTGGAAGCCTGGAATGAAGGTTGGGAAACTCCCAGAGTGAAGTAGTGCTGGCGGCTACTCCTGCTCTCAGGAAACGAAGAAAAGCTCATTTGTAGCTGGCCAGGGTCAGGAGAGGCGCGGGCTCCAGGCTGGACAGCTGGAGAAGACTTTTTACCTGAGTGTCTTATTAGAAGCTGGGGGTGCTGACGTCAGGGCTGAGGGGCCACGCTTGGCTCTTCTCGGGGTTCCCCAAGGGCATGGAGGGTGACTGGGCTGAGACTTCCTCTGTGGGAACAGCTGTGTCAGCCCCGGGGGATTCTCTTGCTAATTAGCAAGGCTGAGCTCCTTGTGCGCGGCTCATGAGAGACACATCGAGGTTCCCCCACAAATGCGTTTGGCATCGTTCAGGACCCCAGAACGTGGGGTGACCCTGCCTGTGGTGGCTGTTCCTGAAACCTCTCCCTCTGGGGACAGCCAGTTTCAGAGCGTGTGCCCGAGCCTCAATGGCAGCTCAGCCCTGGAGAATCGGCTGAGCCACACTTCTGTTCATGCCAGTCCTGAACGTACGCAGGTGACGTCACCTTGGGATTTCTCTGCTGTGACACTGAGAAAAGGCCTTTCCTTGGTGCATTTGCTTGCTCGGGGCCACAGGGCAAAGGTAGGGGGAGCACTGCTCCTGGGAGAGCCCCCCGCAGGATCTGGGCATCAGAAGCGGGAGGAGATGTGTGCGAGCTGGTTCTACACGTGCTTTGGAAGCCTGAACACACAAGAAATAGGAAAAGGAGAAGGGATGCTTTGGAGGGAGCCTCTGAGGCTGTAGAAGTCCTACTCCCTCTGCATTGTAGACTGGAGACATTCTCAGGAAAATGGTAAAACGAAAAAGTGCATTCAGCAAGGAGGGAAACAGCACCTGGAGAAAACACCCTGCAGGAGGCTGCTGTGAACTCAAGTGCCAGTTCAGGGCATCCTTCCAGGGCAGACAAAGATGTGGGCCCACCACCTGGCCGGGAGGGCAGTCGGGGGCCAAGAGCCAGCCCAGGGGTGGGGGGTGGGAAGCTGGACCCAGTAGAAGCAGTTCACAAGATGAAGCTGGGCTGGAAACTCCAATCTCAGAGCCCAAGAAACCACCCAGGGGACGGAGGGAGATGAGTGCCCCGAGGATGGCCATGCAGGGCAGGTCAGAAGCAGGGATGGGGTGGGGGTCCGGAACGCAGAGGAATGGACATCATGCTTGCAAGCACAGTTACTGATTCTTATCACCTCGGCGGGGAATGCTGAGAACAGGACAGTCTCCTGTCCTGCAAGCCTAGAGATGCTTTGTGACTTAGGGGCAACCCCCCAAGTCAGTGTTCCCAAATGAGGTAAGACCTGTCACTGGTTGTAAGCAGGTGTTAGACACTGATGCTTGATGCTCCTCATGGGGCTTGTGGGGAAAGAAATGTGAGGAAAGAGCACGTGGCAATCCTTACTCATGCCGCCCTGTGTCATCTAACTCTCCACACCTGTTGTGCATAACCTTAACAAATAGCCTGGGGGGTGCCTCAGGGCTCTCTTGCACCTCTGGGTAGCCCACCTCTTGCAACCTAGTACTTCAATGTGTGTCCAGCCTGCTTCTTTCACGGGGGTGGTGGCGACACTGGAAGGCTGGTGTCAGGTGTCCACTGGGTGGGCAGTACAGGGGCAGCCAGAGGCCTGCGAAGGGAGCTGAGGCTCCCAGCACCAGCTCTGCTCTGCTCAGCAGTCCCAGTTTGCACAAGTGCAGCTTGGGAAGGAGGCCTGGGGCGTGGGGTGGCTCCTGCAAGACATGGCTGTGGGGTCCCAGGAGGACTTCACGAGGGGAGAGCGCCTCCCGGGAGGGGCCAGGACTGTGGTGTGACTCAGTGAGGGCAGGGGAACCTGGGCTGGCCCTGGGAGCCCAGCAGGTGTGAGACCCCTCCCTGCTGTGCTCCAGGCCAAGCGGGAGGCACCTTCTCCAGACAGGGCGCCCAGGCACCTGGTTCTTGGAGGGAGGTAAACGTTTTCCCTGATGCTATTTCTTCAAGGCTCAGAAGTTTACCCTGGGAGTGAGAACAATGTAACCTAAAAGTTTGTACTCTCATATTAATTTCAAATAAAATTTAAAAAAATGATTCTGTAATACAGAATTATGTAGTTTAAGTAGTCAATGTTTGTTTTACTGTGTGGATTTAGGGATCTATCAAAAAATAAAAATAAAAATTTATTTAAATAATCCAGTCAGTATAAATATAAAAATTTTTGTTAAAAGTGGTATTCACCAAACCAAAACAAACTCCACAAAACCTTAAGCAGTCTTGGTTCATACCTTTGCTAACCTCTGGCTTTCAGATGTCAGGAGATTCACTTGTATCTTTCTGGTCAAAGTATAATGGAGATAATTCCGCTTCACTCAGACACATAGTTGGAAAGGGGGGAGTTTTCTAAACATTGATATTCTTCGTCAATGCTGCGCCAAAATGTGTCAAGTAGTAGTTTCTTTAAGGTTGATTACAAGACGGAACCATGGTTATGCCCTGATTAACAACGAAGGTCTGAGGGTGCCTTGCCTCAGATGCTGCAGCCTCCTGCACACCTGGGCCATGTGCTGTGGACATTGGTCCTTTGCTCCTGGGCTGGGAACTTGTACTGCTATCATGTTGCTATAATGAGTATTGTGAGCAGTTGTAGTGTAATAGCAAGTATTTGTGCACCTAAACATAGAAAAGCTGCAGTAAAAATGTAGTATAAAAGACAAAATGTGCAGGCAGTGGGTAGGGCGCCTGCCCCATATACCAAGCGTGGTGGTTTGAACCTGGTCCCAGGCCAAACTGCAACAAAAAATAGCCAGGCATTGTGGCGGGCACTTGTGGGCAAGGAGTTGGAGACTGCTGTGAGCAGTGATGCCATTGCACTCTACCGAGGGCAATAAAGTGAAACTCTGTCCCTTGTGAAACTTACTAAATACAGAACACAAATGTTTTCACACAATAAACAAGAAAATCCCATGAAGCTTATGTTGAACAGTTGGATAAAAATATTTCAGATTTTATATGAAGCCTGCACACTGTATCCCATGATTGCACTAATGTACACAGCCATGATTCAATAATAATAAAAAAAAAGATGTGAACCCGTCTAGGGCGCTTACCCTGAATGCAGCTGCAGGACTAGAAGTTGGCCGGGGTGAGTCGGCGAGTGTGACGGCTGAGTCACTGCTGGGCAGTGCCGCAGAGTGACTTACCAGCACTGTACACTTTGGCTACACTAAATATATAAAACTGTGTTTTCCTTTCTTCGATAATAAATTGACCTTAGTTTTTTGTGACTCTTTAACCTTATGAACTATAAAGCTTTTTAAACTTTTTGACTCTTATAATACTTAGCTTAAAATACACATTGTACAGCTGTACAAAAATTTTTCTTCAGTTAGATCCTTATTTTACAAGCTTTATTTTATTTTAAAAATCTCTTATTTTTTACTTTGTAGACTTTTTGTTAAACATTTAGGTGCAAACACAAGCCTTAGCCTCAGGTCCCACAGGGTCAAGGCCATCAACATCCCTGTACTCACCTCTACATCTGGTCCCACGAAGGCCTTCAGGGGGTAACAAAGAGCTGCCCGGTCACAGAATGTCTTCAGGAGGGGACACATAGAGCTGCCCAGTCACAGAAGGCCTTCAGGAGGGGACACACGGAGCTGCCCCATCACAGAAGGCCTTCAGGAGGGGACACACATAGCTGCCCAGTCACAGAAGGCCTTCAGGAGGGGACACACATAGCTGCCCAGTCACAGAATGTCTTCAGGAGGGGACACACAGAGCTGCCCCATCACAGAAGGCCTTCGGAGGGGACACACATAGCTGCCCAGTCACAGAAGGCCTTCAGGAGGGGACACACGGAGCTTCCCGGTCACAGAAGGCCTTCGGAGGGGACACACGGAGTTGCCTGGTCACAGAAGGCCTTCGGAGGGGACACACAGAGCTGCCCAGTCACAGAAGGCCTTCAGGAGGGGACACACGGAGCTTCCCGGTCACAGAAGGCCTTCGGAGGGGACACACGGAGCTTCCCGGTCACAGAAGGCCTTCGGAGGGGACACACGGAGTTGCCTGGTCACAGAAGGCCTTCGGAGGGGACACACAGAGCTGCCCAGTCACAGAAGGCCTTC
>CAUYON010203124.1:0-12504 GCA_963573935.1 Arctocebus calabarensis | reverse complement strand
CAGCAACCAAAAAATGGCTGGGCGTTGTGGCGGGCGCCTGTGGTCCCAGCTACTTGGGAGGCAGAGGCAGGAGACTCGCTTGAGCCCAGGAATTGGAAGTTGCTGTGAGCTGTGATGCCACAGCACTCTATCCAGGGTGACAGCTTGAGGCTCTGTCTCAAAAAAAAAATTGCTTAGTTTCAGGTATTCTGTTATAAGCAAAAGAAAAAGGACTAAGATTTGCCATATTCTTCTCTTCTACCTGACCTAAGTCCTCTCCCCTTCTTTGTGTCCCCAAATGACACACTGTGTTCCATAGTTTATAATACTATATTGAATTTGTATTCTGGTTCTGATCTCTAGATATATATATGTAAGAGCATCAAGTAGATGATTCATAAGTGTCTCATGTATCCTTTCCTACCCATATGTACTCACCTTCTTAAATAAATAAATAAACCTAGTCCTTTCTAAACCGTTCCTCTCCCCAGTACCTGGTACAACCACCCACCCCAGTCACTAAATCCAGAAGCTTAGTCATCCTCAGCTCTTCTCTTTTTCTTACCACCCAGCTAATCCAAGACCAAGTGCTATTCCACATATATTTAGTATCCACACACTGCTGTCCATCTTCTCTGTCACCCTTCTAGTCCATCTTCCTCTCCCACTTGGACTACTGCAGTAGACTCTAAACTTCTCTCTCCATTTCTATTCTTGTCCACTTTGATTTATCCTGTACACATAAGCAACAGCCAACTTCTTAGAAATATTAGTCCTTTACTTACAATTGTAGAATGCTTTCCTATTGCACTCAAAAATCAATCAAAATTCATTCCTATTGCCTGCAAAGCTAAATCTCTACATGACTGGAACGCTGGGTACCTATGCAAAGGAAACTCAAACCACGTTTTCTCTGCTCTCACACCACGATTATCAATATGGAATTCTGTGACCCCAAAGTACGTGGGGTATCTTCCCCATACTGAGTATCTTCTATGTCAATTCTAATACTGCCTACCCAAAGACAGAGTCAGATCCCACAGATTGAAGGCTCAGTACTCAAGATTACTCCTACTTCAGACACCAATCGCCAGTCTGAGCCTCCAGAACTTCTGACTGATTGGCTTTAAGTTAAGGTTTCCATGACTTCCTGTTTGGGTTCAATTAATTTGCCAGAGTAGCTCCCAGAACTCAGGGAAACACAGTTATTGTATTATTTTAAAAGTTACTGCAAAGAATACAGATGAAAAGATGCATGGGGTGAGGCATGTGAGAAAGGGGCACAGAGCTTCCTGTTCACCCCCGTCTCCCTCCCCAGCATCACCCAAGAGGAACTTCCACATGTTCAGCTCTATGGAAGCTCCACAGATCCTGTTGTTTGGGCCTTTTATGGAGACTTTATTGGTTGATTGAACCATGGACAACCACGTCTAAATGTGATTAGATAAAAAGGATATTATCTTATCTCAGCAAGGCCTGTCCATTCAGATTTTTTCTTAACCTCTCTGTATAGCATTTCTTCTTCTTATGGGGCAGGACTCTCTGGAACAAGGGTCTTTTGAGTCCTGGCTTGGACAGGTGAAAGGACAGGAGAAATAGAAGGCTTCCTTCAGCCTTCTATTTTCTGAAGCCTGCTCCAGAGGCCTAAAGGGCCCCAGCATCTCTATGGGAGTTATGAGCTAGGAACTGTGTATAGAAAAAATATATACACACATATCCCTATAAATTACAATACCAGAATGTTTTTCCTACATCTCATGTTGCTGTATTCAAGTCTACTGTTTTCCAGCCTCAAAGAGGTATACACCCACATTGTTAACTCTCTCAGACCCTTGTTTGGTTCCTTCATAACTATTCTTGCTTCCCATTGTTTTCCCCAGAACGTGGCACAAGCCCTAAGACCCAGATGTTTGTTCACTGACTGGATGAATGAAAAGAGAAATAGATGTCACTAGAAAATGATCTTTCTTTCTTTCTTTTTTTTTGAAACAGAGTCTCACTATGTCACCCTCAGTAGAGTGCTGTGGCATCACAGCTCATAGCAACCTCAAACTCTTGGGCTTAAGTGATTCTCTTGACTCAACCTCCCAAGTAATTGGGACTACAGGCGCCCGCAACAATGCCCCGCTATTTTTTGTTGTTGTTGTTGCAGTTGTCATTGTTGTTTAGCTGGCCCAGGCTGGGCTCAAATCTGTCAGCCTCGGTGCATGTGGCTGGCATTGTAATCACTGTGCTACAGGCAACGAGCCTGGAAAATGATCTTTCAATGAAAAAAAAGTACTTGAAAACATCATTAAATAGCAGAAGAACAGTTGGTTTCCATCCTCAAATTCCATGTTATGGCGTATACAGATAATGTAATCTATTAATAATATATAAAGGTTAACAGTATGGTCTATAAGAATACCCCATTTGGTCAAGAATTTGGTTAAGAATTCTTTATGTGGCTCGGTGCCTGTGGCTCAGCAGGCTAAGGTGCCAGCACATTAGCGGGTTCGAATCCAGACTGGGCCCGCCAAACAACAATGACAGCTGCAACCAAAAAATGGCCGGGCGTTGGGGTGGGCGTCTGAAGTCCCAGCTACTTGGGAGGCGGAGGCAAGAGACTCGCTTGAGCCCAGGAATTGGAGGTTGCTGTGAGCTGTGATGCCACTGCACTCTATCCAGGGTGACAGCTTCAGGCTCTGTCTCAAAAAAAAAAAAAAAAGGCTCAGCACCTGTGGCTCAATGGACTAAGGCACCAGCCACGTACACCTGAGCTGGCGGGTTCGAATCCAGCATGGGCCCGCCAAACAACAATGACGCCTGCAACCAAAAATTTGGAAGTTGCTATCAGCTGTCGTGATGCCACGGCATTCTACTGAAGGCCATAAAGTGAGACTCTATCTCTAAAAAAAAAAAAGAATTCATTATTTTATATTAAATCATAGCTGTGTACAATAGTGCAATCAAGGGGTACAATGTGTTGGTTTCACATACAATCTTAACTATTTTCATCAAACTGATTAACAAAGCCTTCCTGGCATTTTCTCAGTTATTATATGAAGACATTTGTATTCTGCATTTAGTAAGGTTCGCCTGTACCTTTCTAAGATGCACCGTAGGTATGGCCCCACCAATTATCCTCCCTCCACCCCAACCTCCCTCCTCCCCAAGAATTCTTTATGTTATAAAACATTCACAGGCTTGGCACCTGTAGCTTAGTGGTTAGGGCACTGACCACATGCACCAGGGATGGTGGGAGTGAACCCGGCCAGGGCCTGCTAAACAACAACAACAACAAAAATAGCCGGGTGTTGTGGATCCCTCAAGCTGGGCACCTGTAGTCCCAGCTACTTGGGAGACTAAGGCAAGAGAATCGCTTAAGCCCAAGAGTTTGAGGTTGCTGTTAGCTGTGATGCCACCGCACTCTACTGAGGGTGACACAGTGAGACTCTGTCTCAAAAAATAAATAAATAGGTTCAGCACCTGTGGCTCAATGGGCTAAGGCGCCAGCCATGTACACCTGAGCTGGCGGGTTCGAATGCAGCCCGGGCCTGCCAAACATCAATGATGGCTGCAACCAAAAAAAAAAAAAAAATGGCCGGGTGTTGTGGTGGGCGGCTGTAGTCCCAGCTACCTGGGAGGCAGAGGTAGGAGACTTGCTCAAGCCCAGGAATTGGAGGTTGCTGTGATGCCATGGCACTCTACCCAGGGTGACAGCTTGAGGCTCTGTCTCAAAAATAAATAAATAAATAAATATTCACAAAATGAAATGTATACTCTGAGATATTTATTTAGTTAACTTTCGTTAATAATGAGCAAATAATAATTAAGCAAGCAGCTATATAAAGGCATGCTTTCAAAGGAGGGTTGGTAAAGCATTCTTAGCAAAAGTTCGGGGAGGGGTGAGGGGAAGTGTCACATGATGACAATGATCATGGTTAACAGTATGATAGGCACTGTTCTGAATGCTTAACTTAAATCTATTCATTTAACCCTAACAATAAAGGTACTGACTTCATTGTCTCAGAGGAAATAGAGATAGCCAAAAGTTAATTAGTTAGTAAAAGGGTTGCAAGATATTAGATGTGATTTTGAACCAAGGTAATCTAGCTTTACATGACTGGCTCTTAGCACTGTCTGCCTAGTCCTTCCAGATAATATATAAAGACCATACTATATAAAGACCAAAGCTATCATTAAAGCGCCCTAAGAACAAGTGGAAACATCAGAGGGTACTCCTGAACAAGATAATGAATACTAACAAACACTTTAGCAATTATAGATAGCTTAGTGAGAAAGGATTACTCAATGGATTGCCCTTGCTTAATTTAAACATGCTTCACCCTTGATATGACACAAAAAAGTATCTCTTGATCAAACTGCCTTGATACTACAAATAAAGAGCATAATTTTTTCTTAACTTTCTTTTTTGAGACAGAGTCTTACTTTATTACCCCTGGTAGAGTGCTGTGGCGACACAGCTCACAGCAACCTCAAACTCTTGGGTTTAGGTAATTTTCTTGCCTCAGCCTCCTGAGTAACTGGAACTAGAGGACCTACCACAACACCGAACTATTTTTAGAGATGGGGTCTCACTGCAGCTCAGGCTGGTCTCAAATTCGTGAGCTCAGGAGATCCACCCACCTTGGCCTCCCAGAGTGCTGGGATTACAGGCATGAGCCATGGTAGCAACCTCAAATTTCTGGGTTCAAGTGATCCTTCTGCCTCAGCCTCACGAGTAGCTGAGACTATAGATGCCAGCCAGAATGACTGGCTAATTTTTTCTATTTTTATCAGAGATGGGGGGGGGGGGTTCTCACAATTAATACGGAGGGTATTGAACTATTGGGCTTAAGGGATCTTTTGGCCTCGGTCTCTCAGACTGCTATGATTATAGGCATAAACCACCATGCCAGGGTGGAGCATAGTATTTTTAAATGAGCTTTATGTAAGGGTTTATGTAATACATAACTTCAGTTCAGCAAACACTTTCAAAATTGTTTTCTAAGGCAAATTAAAAAATTTCTTGGGGCAATATTTGGTCTTTAAAAGTTTACTCCCAAAAATACTTTCAAGACTTTGTAAAAGGAGATTAACAACCAACACAATTATAACAAAATTTTCATTTCATCTAATTTGTCAGGACTGTCTAATCCACAGTTCATTTCCACGGTCAAAAGGGAGAGAGACACAAAGGGTACTTGAGCAATAACAGGAATTAGAGTAGCACTTAAACTATTATCTCCAAGAAAGAAGAGAGTTAACAGGTTTTGTGAAACCAATACAACCAAAAGGACAAGACAAAGAATTAACTCTTTTCCAATGGCTATTTACCCAGAATGAATTAACTACAGAAATGATTCTTCATATAATAGATAATTAACACAACAGAATATTAAAAATTATAAACAGCTTGACGAAATATTTCTAGCAGGAGTAAGAAATTAATACAGCTCCCGCCTACTCTTTTGCAACATTTACTCAGTAGAGCCATGTGTTACAAGGATCCCCTGTCATTTCCACTTGCCAGAAAGACACCTCAATACCTGATAGTGACCAAGCATGAACTCAGAATATCCTGAAGAATATAACTAATTTTCTTAATGCATTCCCACAGTTAATCTTGCCAAGCACAGTTTTTGCCATCCTACAATTTATAAGACTAAACCAGCTAAAAAGGGAAAAAGTTTGTAAAAAATCTTCATGTATGCATATTTTTATGTATGTGGACAGATTGATTCCCTTAAATACATAAGAGAAAACATTTTCATGCAAACCAGGTAATATTAACATATTCAGATGCCTAGAGAAAATCTTAGCAGACCAGAAAGTATACTTGGCACCTTAGTTACAGTTCAGGTTCTGGCACTGTCTAACCCAGATTACCTCAAGCAACCCAATTATGATTGTTTCTGGGCCCCAATTTTCTCCTCTATTAAATGAGAAGAATCTACATGTTCACAGAGCTTCCTTCTAATTCTAAATATTGGTCCTAGTGAAACAATAAGGTTTCTTATTAAAATTAGCATATATGTAAGCAAGGTAGGGCTATGTCTACCCTCTAGTTACATACAAGGACCAAGGCTTGAGCTTTTTCTGCACTTGAAAATTTTCAAGTGGTAATACACGATGACCAAGAAGGATCAGATTTAAACTTCCATAGGCAAAAACTATACTCATTTTCCAGTCATCTAGTTATTAATGAAGGTGACTAATTCAAAGGATCATACTATCAAACTATTCTTGGCTAGCTTTACCGTGTTCACAAGAAGGGCAAAGATCACCTCAGAAGAGAATTTGATATTTTCAGAACATCATGTGAAACATATTCTTCACTGATACATCTCCAGGTGTCACCAGTAAAATTATATCACATTGTCATTTATGTATGATTCTACATTTACCATCTCACTTAATCCTTGTGACACTCCTATGAAATAAAGCAAGCAGTACTTTTATCAATAAAATCCAGACCACTCCAGAATGTTAGGTAACCTGCCAAACATTACTCAATAAATTTTGAAGCCCAGACTTTAATCCAGCTCTTCTGATCTGAAGTGTAATAATCTGCAAAATCTTAAAAAAGTAGAGACTCAAGCCAAAGGCAAGAAGACATTAGAAAAGTAGGAAAAACTGGATAATCAATCTCTGGATAACTAAAATCAATAACCAAATTTACCTAATGAAACATCTAATTATCATAATCTCACATCTCAAAATCTTATCACTTAATTTCAAAGATAAATATGAAAATAATTTTCTAACTCAAAAATAGTAACAATATGTAATGTAAATTAAAAACTGATTAAACTAGCTATAGGTAAACTGCTAAAAGGCATCAAATCACTTAGTGAAGTATTTCAGAAACCTGGTTACATGTGTGCTTTCTTGGTAAGTCACAGAAATTAAAAGGTATTAATCAATTGTAGCCAAGTAGGAAATATTATCAAAGTAAAAATAATGCTTCAGTGCTTTAAAATAAATTTAGGCAAAAAAGTATAATACGAAAGATTTCTATTTGAAAGTCACTTCATACCTACACAATCACTTCTGTCTAGTTACCACCATCCCTCTTCCACAAGTCAATTAAAAATACACTAGAATGCATAGAATGCTGCCTAGTAAATAAAAGTTTCTTCCCTTCATCATCTATGCTACGGATACACAACTAAAAATCAGAGTTAATGACAATACAAATAATAGCTAGTAGCAATCTGAATATTAAATTCTCTATTACTAAGATAGAAGTACCTGCACAAGCTTTTCCAAATGACCAAAGCAAAACAAATCTCTCTACGAAATCTCTGACAAGCCCCAAAGAAGGAATGAAAAACATTAAAGTCAGGATAAGAAGGAATACTGCCAAAATATGCAAGCAGTGCCAATCTATATACCATTACATTTTTGCATGGAGTTGCAGGGGTAAAAAAAGATGCTGGTGTAAAATCTACTAAAGGTTATAAATAGCAATGGGATAGAGGGCCACGTACGGCTTCTTGGAATTTTAGAGACGAATCGACCTTCACGTTTTATTGCAAATACCTCCACTGTAATGAAATACAGTGTGAGGGATTTGAAAAGGCAGACAGCTCTATTTTTCATGAAACTAGTGGCATATCTGTGACGGCTCTAGGGAGCGAAGGCCCATTCTCTCGACCACCTGTACCACCAGTGATTTAGGTGGCACCTGCACTGCTGAATTTCGCTTAGGAGCGGATACATCCAGCATCGTGCGCTAAAGGTTGGGGAGAACAAGAAGCAAACTGACATACGGAGAAACAGCTCGGTCGTCAGCGGGGAAGACCTTCTCCATTCACTCTAAGTTCCTAGAGAAAGCAGGACGAAAGAGTGTAGGTTCTAAGTCCGCGGAGAGGAGAAGGAACGGTCTGGAGTCCGGCGTCTGGGTTCAATGTCCCTGCAACCAACCTGAGGTGTCCCAAATAACCTGGCTACTGCCAGACTGAGACATTCGGCATCAGCGGCGCCCTGAAATACCGCTGGAAGTCGAAATTACCGTGTCCCCGAGAGCCACGCTCTGAGGACAGTCTCACGCTTCCATCCCCAAGTCCCCGCGTTGGCTAGCTCACCTACCCGTGCCGACCCCGGCTTCTCCGGATCTCAGGATCCTGGAAGCGGCTCCCGACCGACTCTCACACCCGCCGCTGGGCTCCGGCCAACCGGAACTCGCCCGCGTCACTTCCGGTCCAGTCACCTCAGCACGCCGAGCCCGCCTCCCAAAGGAAAGCGTTCCCCCCGCCCGGGGGAGGCGACGGCCGGTCCTCGCGGGATTTCAGTTCGGGGATTGATGAGGTCCCTGTGGGTGTGGCAAGAGGAAGAATGACTGGTGCCTTCGTGGTTCTTGATCCGGAACTTGTAGTCCTGGCACCCCGGAAGAGGTAGCTGGCGCGAAAGACGCGTGTGAGCTGCCTGGAAGTGAAGAACGAGAAGGCGCGAGTGGGAAGAAGGGTTGTTGTAGGTAGGTTGGCTCCTTACACCATGAAGGACAGGTGTATCATTCTCCACTCTCTCTGCAGCTGCAGCGATTCTTCCCACCTCGTTCCGTAACCCTCCCTTCGTTTTCTTTGTAAACTGCCGCCTAGTCTCCGCTGGGGACTTCGGTTCTTTACTTGTTAGCGAACTGGGGAGGGGGAGGACCCAGAATTTCTAGTTCCCAGCAAAGCCTCCATTCGTGCATGCTCTCTCTCTGCAATTGAGAAAATATCAAGCCTCAGACTCTGCTAAGTGTTTATTGAATACCGACGGCACTGAAGACTTTTGAGCTCCACATGGGAAGAAATAATTTCTTAATAATTGAAAGATTCCTTCCCTCGGTCACACAGAGGCATTGTGTAGATAGGTTTTCAGTCCTGTAACATATCCCAGGCACTGTACTGGGAAGATGCAGTGGTTATGTCTAAGTGCTATAGAAGTTCTGAACAGGATATAAGTACATCAGGACTTCACTGGCAGTGCCATTTGAATTAGATAAATAGGATGTTTTTTGTTTTGTTTTGTTTTGTTTTGTTTTGTGGAGACAGAGTCTCACTCACTCGCCCTGGGTAGAGTGCCCTGGCGTCACAGTGCTCACAGCAACCTCCAACTCCTGGGCCTAGGCGATTCTCTTGCCTCAGCCTCCCTAGTAGCTGGGACTACAGGCGCCCGCCACAACGCCCGGCTATTTTTCTGTTTTGCAGTTCGGCCGAGGCTGGGTTTGAACCCGCCACCTTCGGCACATGGGACCGACGCCCTACTCGCTGAGCCACAGGCGCCGCCTGCAGACACATTTAGATGGCAAGATCCATTTAAGAAAAAGACAGTTCCATGACGGAGGGATAATTTTCAGATTCTGCTGATATCCCATGAATTCCCAAGTGTTAGAACTCTGCTCACAGTTTTATAGTCACACATAAACAATTAATAGTCAAGCCAACACATATTCATGTTATATATGTTATGTGCAAGGCATGCCAGGAAGTATGGTAGCAGATCCCAACCTTTTTTTGTTCAAATAATCCTTTGAAACCACATAAAAGTTGTGGCTATTATCTCCCCCCAAATTCAGATTCACATTTACAACCTTAGCTCATAGTAGTTTCAAATCACAGCAGGAATAGTAGCCATTCATCTAAATCTCATTTCTTGCATAGGACTTGCAACTTTGATCTTTAAATTAAGAATCAGAACACAGCACAAGACATTTTAACCTTACATTGTTTTGTGTTACTTCCATTTCGGCCCTTCTGAATGTGGCACCTACCCTCTTTTTCACTAATTCCTGTGTAGGTTTTCTTCTGTATCATACTGTTGTTCAGGTTACAGTGCTACAGCATCAGCCTAGCTCAAAGCAACCTCAAACTCCTGGGTTTAAGGGATCCTCCTGCCTCAGCCTCCCGAGCAGCTGGGACTACAGGTGCCTGCCACCATACCTGGCTAAATTTTTCTATTTTTAGTAGAGATGGGGTCTTGCTCTTGCTCAGGCTGGTCTTGAACTCCTGAGCTCAAGGAAATCTACTTCTGCCTCTTGGAGTGCTAGAATTACAGGCATTAGCCACCTCACCTGGTTCTGTATAGGTCTTCTGATCCAGCCAAGTCAACTCACCCACTTGCTCCTGTGCTGTTCCTCAGGGCTGAATTGCCTTCTCTAGCTTCATCCAATCTTTACCTCCCTGGTTCTTATTCATCATTCAAGGCCCAGTTCAAATGCTCCAGCTGCCAGGAAGTGTACAACACCCTCTATTTTCTATCCTGTATTATCATTATGTATATCATGATATAATTTCTCCTATGAGTCTTAAACTTTTTGATGGAAGGATATGTCTAAGAGTGGCCTATGCACTTGCACATCCTAGGCCACTGCACCCACAGGTGTTCAGAACATGACTCTTAAGTGAACGTCACCATCTGATGTCATGACACACCAAACCCCAACTCCTTATCTCCCCCATAATAACAGATAGGCTACATTCATGCAAGTTTAGCCAATCTAGTGTACTTATCAGCTATCTGCGCTAAGGCAAAAAACAGGTTCTGACCCATAGACCTAAAGGAATGCAAAGGTGAACTAAAATAAATATATTTGTACTTACTTTTCTATTCTTATTTATACCTATTTTGGAGATGGGAATATTGGACAAATTACTTGAGGTATACAATTTTGAACTTCCAAGAATAGGAAGGAGGAATGACTTGGAAAAGATTGGCCTTGGAGCAAAGTAAAAAATGCTAACCTTTCACCGAGTTCAATTTCTAAAGGCTTAAAGATTTTTTTTTGTGTGTGTGTGGAGACAGAGTCTCACTCTATTGCACTCGATGGAGTGCTGTGAGGTCACAGCTCACAGCAACCTCCAGCTCTTAGGCTCAAGCGATTCTCTTGTCTCAGCCTCCCAAGTAGCTGGGACTACAGGTGCCCGCCACAGTGCCCGGCTTTTTTTTTTTTTTTTTTTTAAAGACAGAGTCTCATTTTATCACCCTGGGTAGAGTGCTGCGGCATCACAGCTCATAACAACCTCCAGCTCTTGGGCTTAGGCAATTTCTCTTGCCTCTGCCTCCTGAGATTTTTTTTTTTTGAGACATAGTCTTACTTTGTTGTCTTTGGTAGAGTGCTATGGCATCATAGCTCACAGCAACCTCAAACTCTTAGGCTCAAGTGATCCTCTTTCCTCAGCCTCCCAAGCTGAGAATACCGGTGCCTGCAACAACGCCAAGCTATTTTTTAGAGACAAGTCTCACTCTGGCTCAGGCTGGTCTCAAACCTGTGAGCTCAAGCAATCCACCTGCTTTGGCCTCCCACAGTGCTAGGATTATAGGTGTGAGCCACCATGCCCAGCCCCAGCTACAGATTTTTTTTTTTGCAGTTTTTGGCCGGGGCTGAGTTTGAACCCGCCACCTCTGGTATATGGGGCCGGTGCCCTACTCCTTTAAGCCACAGGCGCTGCCCACCAGCTACAGATTTTTAACAACTATTTATAGAGTTGCATATTAGTAGCCCAATTCTCATTTATTTACATTCTGGCACAAAAAAAATTATCCATTAATAAATATGCCAAACTTTGAGGTTTTCTGGAACAATGTTAAAGTAGAAGAATAAAACAGGAAAGCTAGGTGCACTGGCATGTGCCTATAGTCGTAGGTACTTGGAAGCCTAATGCAGGAGAATCTTGTGAGCCCAGGAATTCGTGTCTAGCAAAATTTCACCTCTTAAAAAAATAAACAGGAGGTAAAATACATGACTACACTGGCATACAAAAAGGTCCCACAACAGATCAGTGATGAATATCAAAAGATATACTTTACTAAAAAACAAAATGATACTGAGAAAGTATAACTGGGATACTCATGAAGTCAATGCATAAGAACTAATTAACATCCTTGTAAGTGTCATTAAAAACAATTGACATCATTTGGTCTGATGGTATCCCATAACTTTTATAAAATTTAAAAATAAACATCTTCAGCACTAACTTTATATATGTACATATATATATATATCTATATATATATTTTTTTTTTTTCTTGAAACAGAGTCTCAAGCTGTCACCCTGGGTAGAGTGCTATGGCATCACAGTTCATAGCAACCTCAAACTCCTAGGCTTAAGCGTTTGTCTTGCCTCAGCCTTCCAAGTAGCCGGGATGATAGGCACCCACCACAACACCCAGCCATCTTTTCTGTTGCAGTTGTCATTGTTGTTTTAGCTGGCCCGGGCCAGGTTCGATCCCCTCAGCCTCAGTGCATGTGGCTGGTGCCCTAACCACTGAGTTAGTGCCGCCCAGCACTAACTATATTTAAAAGCAAAGGGTGGCGCTACCTTTACATCTGACTGATAGCAACTTCAAACATAACATTAGATGACAGTAAAACAAAAATAAAGAAAATAATTCCAAAATGTTCTTTCCCCATTCTTCTAAAAACAATAAAATGATAGCTGCTTTAGTTTTGAGATATTGTTATTTACTTGACATATATATTAATAAACCATTTCACTTACAAAATACTATTTGGGCATTGTAAGAGGGACTTTACCTAACAAATGCAATCAGTGT